>CM045885.1:67592862-67745362 GCA_025169545.1 Anguilla japonica
GAACACGGATGCTGATTTTGAACTCAATAACACTCTACACAAATAAAGATATTGGGGGGAAAAAACTATCTTGGTTTTAAAAAGAATATGTCAAAACAGGTTTTACTCCCAGTTTTTTTTTTTTTTGGTTTCATCAATTCAAAATTGGCTTCAGAACCGAGTTCAGATTTTAAAGAATATTTCAGAGCCGCGATAATATTCGCACCTGCCTGAATTCTCCGTGGCAACGGGTCAGGGGATCACGCCTAAAAAAAGAAACATTGAACTCCACGACTGCTGAAATAATTCTAAAGCAAGGAAGAAGAAAACAAGTTCCCTAATTTGACACAGCAGCGATGGCTAGTTCAGCGCAGTTAGACACCAGAGACGGAAGCTCTGACTGTTATTCCAGATTTATTACGGACTGAAATAATGTTTGTAATCTCTTGTACCTCCCAACACGTGAATGCATACCTTGCCTCACATTGCTTTCAGATAGCAGAGGTGAAAGTCACAGTGCCATTTTGTCATCTTAATTGTGCCTGGATACTTGGCGCAGTAGGTTATTTATTTGCTTTGCAGACATCTTACGAGGAGTCACTTCCATTTCGAGCATCGTACTCGTCTATACAGCTGAATAGCGAATGAGGTCATTCAGTCCCTCTTCAGGATTTGAACCCGTCTCCTTACGGTTGAAAGCTTAATTTGCTAACATTACCCCACACTGTCTTTTACTGGCGTTAAAATGTGGCTATAATTAAAGAGGGATCACGCAGGGCTGCATTCACACAGACTCTTCCTGGCGTAGCTGTAGGTGGTGGCTCGGTGTGGCTGTGTCACATTAACGAACTGATAAATTAGGAAATTCCTTTTTTCTTTTTCTTTTTTTTTTTTTTTTTTTTTCCAAACCCAACTCTCGAGCCCATCGGAGATCTTCCCTCCATTCATACGTTCGCTCGCCCGCCCGAGCGAGTACTTCTAACTACAGCTGACGGCCGGGGCATCGTGGGATTGCGCTATCCAAACCTACGAGGATGCAATTAATAATAGATCATAAATCATTTTTAGCAGAAAGCGAGGGGCTTCTTTTTCTGGCTGTGCTTGATGAGTGCCCTGCAGGCCTGTAGCTCGACTCCAACAGAGAGCTCTCTCACATTTCCCTCACTGCTACACGCTCCTTTATTGAATGACAATTAACCAGCCAGTTATCAGAGTTCAGAGATTAATCAGAACATTATCTGTCCAATAAGGAAAAGATCATTATAACTGTCGTTTTCTTTTCTTTTTTTGATCAGACCAACGGTGTTAATTTCTTCCGAGAAACGTGCTGAGAGTGGAGTTGTTTAACTTGTAAGAACACTGTTGCTTTGATGCATTGCAGACAATGCATGTTGCGGTGTCTGTATTTGTTGAAATGCCGTATCAACTTGTTTCTTGCAGGTGAAATCAAGAAAACTTATTTAATTCATTTCTATTTTCCTATTCAATTCTTTTTCAATTTTTTTCATTTATTTAACCGCTATATTAAGCATGCACTGATGAAAAGATGTAAATATCGGCAGGAGAATATTGTAGCCGCCGCAAGCCATACATATGCCGTTACTGGTCATTACGAAAGGCCAGCGAAATTCCTCCTCTTGAACAAAAGAATGCGCACTTCCGTGTCCGCTCACTAGAGGGCAGCATGTGCCCGCACGCAGCGCGCTCTCTGGCGAGAGCTGAAGGAGACGTTTCGGGCGTGTTTTCCTCAAAGTCTTTGTCTGAGAGTTAGCCCAGTAAACACAGACCCTCCGTTTCGGTCTCCCCGCATGTACCCGTCCCGCGGGCCTGCGGGGTGCGGCCCCTGCGCCCGTGCTCGGGCCCCTCGGTGCCCGCCGACGCGCCGCCCGTCTCTGACCCGCGCGGCCCTGCCTGGAGGCTGAGAGATGAAAGGAACACGGCCAGACTTCCGTTGCGCTGCACCCACTTAATCAGAAGTCAGGCCGGCGTGTAATCCCTGATGCCGTCTCTGGTCCTGTGCTGTCTGTCCTGCTGATCAGGTGTCAGCCTCAGACGGTGTGTGTGTGTGTGCACATGTGTGTGTGTGCACCCGTGTGTGTACGTACATTTGTATGTGTGTATATTTGTGTGTGTGTGTGTGTATGTATTTGTGCGTACGTGTATGCGTGTGTGTAGGTGCCTGTGTGTGTGTGTATGTATTTGTGCGTACGTGTATGCGTGTGTGTGTGTGTGTGTGTGTGTGTGTATGTATTTGTGTGTGCGTGTGTGTGTACGTGTATGCGTGTGTGCATGTGTGTGTGTGTGTGTATGTATTTGTGCGTACGTGTATGCGTGTGTGTGTGTGTGTGTGTGTGTGTGTATGTATTTGTGTGTGCGTGTGTGTGTACGTGTATGCGTGTGTGCATGTGTGTGTGTGTGTGTGTGTATGTATTTGTGCGTACGTGTATGCGTGTGTGGGTGTGTGTGTGTGTGTATGTATTTGTGCATGTGTGTGTGTGTGTGTGTGTGTGTATATGTATTTGTGCGTGCGTGTGTGTGTACGTGTATGCGTGTATGCGTGTGTGTGTGTGTGTGTGTGTGTGTGTAGGTGCCTGTGTGTGTGTGTGTGTATGTATTTGTGCGTGTGTGTGTACATGCATGTGTGCCCTAAAGCTTTGTTGTGCCCACTGCCCCACACCAGCCAGTGTGGCGGTGTGAAGCTGGCCCCTCCCCTCACACTGCGCTCTGTGCTGTGCCCCTCCCCAGGAGGACATGAACCTGAACGAGGAGCGCAAGGCGCCGCTTCGCGGGAAGGACCTGAGCACCAAGCGCGAGATGGTGGTCCAGTACATCTCCGCCACGGCCAAATCCGTAAGTGAGCGGCCCGCTGGTGGGGCCGCCCCCCGTGTGTGTGTGTGTGTGTGTGTGTGTGTGTGTGTGTGTGTGTGTCCGGGAGCGGAGGGAGTGGGACGAAACACACCACGTTTTCCAAGACAGTTGGGAATAATGAGCTTAACCTGTTTTCTGCTTCCTGCTTTCCTGCTCCGCCCAAATCTCCTCTTTTTATATTTTACTTCGCCATTCCTTGTTGCTTATCCAATCACTTTTGTTGTAGCGCACTCCTTGGGTTCACTATGCTCATTTGAACTTGATTCATGCCCCGCCCCACTCAATGATCTTAAATGTGATTTTTTTTTCCCCCCCCCCATTTTGATAAACCAATAAATACTGCAAATCTAGCATGCTCCAGGAGTAATCCCAGGATTTCAGGGGCGAGTCTTGATATTCTCTTTTATGAAGTGGGTGTGTAGAGACATGAACATCATTCAGGTTAGAGTCGCAGAGAAAGAAAAAGAGAGAGAGAGAGAGAGAGAAATGAATTTTTGTCCGGACCGTTTAGGCACGGCTGTCCTTCACGATCACCATCATTGTTATTGATTTCATTTATTGTGGTAACGAAAAGCGATATTAATTATAACGATTATCACAACATGATGAAAACGGTGTCCTTCACAGCCCCGATTAGGTACGGTATTTTTGAAATTAAAATTTAAATGTATTCAAATTATGAGCGAGGCTTATCTGGAAGTGAGGTTATAAATGAAAAAGAATGTCTTTGTTGTGCATTCCTCTCTGTGCCATTCGGGCTGGTCCAGCAGAAGCGGTGGCCATTTGGACGGTGGGGTGTTTGTGGACAGGGACGGCGCGGCGGTAGCTAGCCTAATGTAGCTCCTGCGGGAAAGAGCAGCTCTTTAGCGCGACGAGTGCTCTTCTCTGCGAGCGGAACCTTGTACTCCCGCAGAAGGCGGTTTGATCTGTTTTCTTGAGATGCGAATAATAAAAAAAACGGCTTGAAGTGCAAAGTGTTTGAAAGCTCGAGATGGATGTTCTTAAATTTAAGTAGCTGCCGAAGGAATCTTTATCAGTTGCTCGGTCTCAATTTATTCCGCTGATTTGGAAAGAAATTTCTTTTTTTGCGGCCCACCCCCTCCCCCCTTAGCGTTTTATTTTTTATTTTTTTTAAAGTGCAGTTTGGAATGATTCGCCCGTTGTGCTTGTGATTGGCAAACGGCCAGTTCCTCCCACACCTCCGCAGAACCCCGCTCCGAGTCGTGCGTGCGGTGCATGCGCACGTGGTTGGCAACAGTTGCTAACCATCCGGTTGCCAGTTGTGACAAAGCCGTGCACGTGGTTGCCGTGCATTTGCCTGCGGTTTTGGGGAACGTGAGAGCGTCGCAAAAGCGTAGCGGCGTTTCGGGGTGCTGAGGAAGTGGCCCCTGCGGTCAAAGGGGCCTGGGAATGGTTTGGGACCTTCCTGGTGTGCAGTGGTGACCTCACCTCACTAATACATGGCTAAATCTTTTTTTATTTTTTTTTAAATTTCATTTTCACTTATTCTCCTTCTAAAGATGATTGCTGTCGTTTGGACTCGCAGGTTGTGGATATTCTTTGTGTGCCTGGTTGCTGCAAAAATTGCCCCCCCCCCCCCCCCCCTCGTTTTGCAGGAAAATGGACTAACGTGCACACTCCTTCACCCCGCTACCCCTCTCCCTGTCTTTCATTCGCTGGGCCCGCGCGCTTTCTGTGGGTCGGGATTGGTGGTGGAGGTGGAGGCGTGGCCATTCACGCGAGGGGGCGGAGCCTGACGCGGGCGGCTCCGGGTTTTAATTCGGCCGGGGCTCTGCGGAGAGGGGGGGAGCGCCAGGAGGGCGCGGAGGCTCCGTTCTGAACTCCGGCGCGCTCCTCTCCTCACAAACCAAATCCCGCTGAATAAAACTGAGAAGCGCGTAATCCCACCTAATCTCCGCTAATGCTGTGTGCTCAGACCTGCGCAGATTGCACTCAGGGGCGCAGGGCTGGGGTGCAAATATTACAGGGAAAACAAACGCGCATCATCCTCCAGTTCCCCACACGCGCACACACACGCACACACACACACACACGCACAGACACAGACACACACACACACACGCACGCACGCACGCACGCATGCACGCACACGCACACACGCACGCACACACACACACATGCACGCACACACACACACACACACACGCACACACACACACACACACACACACGCACACACACGCACGCACGCACGCCACACACACACACACACGTGCACACACACACACACATGCACACACACACACACACACGCACGCACACACTCACACACACACACACGTGCACACACACAAGGCTACGTCCTCTTAATATCACTCCTTTAAACTCAATAGGGATTCAGTGCAGTTAAAGCCATATGTGGTACATATTAGAAGTGTAAAAAAAGATCCGTACCAATTTTCGCTAGCTGTCCCTGAATATTTTCTTAGTTAGATCTACACATGTGTATTCACAGATTCAGTCAGTGTTATTTATACATTGTAACTGAATCTGTTTGTATATAAAACCATAAGAATGGTTACACATGAATGGGAGAAATACCCTGTTATTAGTGGCTACATATTCTGTCCAAGGATGTGTCTCTCTATGAAAACGCCGTTTATCACAAGGTAGACAAGACGGGGAAAATTCCCATTATTCTCAGGCTGTCTGCGGCGGAGGCCTCAAACTTCAGCCCGGCGCGGTCTGTAATGTCGTTTCCAAGGAGCCGTGTGTTGCTCTGACCCCCTCGTTCATTTGAAGATTAGCTGCGCGGCGAACAAAAAACCCGAATGTCTGCTGGCTGCGGCGCGAACGTCCTTGACCGCTAACATTGCACGGCGGCGCTGCTTCCTCTCTGTAAAACGTACGCGCGCGCGATGGCGAGACACACGCCCGCGCATGCCTGGCGCGCTAACGTGCTAACGCCTCGCCCGCGCTAACGCCTCGCCCGCGCTAACGCCTCCTTTTCCCGCTCGCGCAACGGCGGAAAAAAAAACACGCCACTAACCGCTTAATTCCGTGTGACGAGATCATTGTTTCTCTGTGTGATTCAGATGCTCATTGTTTCGTGGGACTGGGTGCCGAGTGTGCTGGGAAGGTGTTTCGGGGTGAATCTGCCCAGTCAGCTCGCAGTCACATGTTGCTATGATACCTGGCAGTCTCCTCACGGAAGCCGACGGACGGCGATTCTATTTGATTAATTTGGCTACAGATGAGGACGCCGTTCGATGCCATAATCAGATTTGACAGATCTTCAGTTAGGAGAACAGGTCTGTTGTTAGGAGAACAGATCTTGTCTTTTGGGAGAAGCCATCTTACTAGACTTACTCCTGCATTCACAACATTTTCTGGTCAATATAGAAATAGGAGAGGATACTTCTGTAATAGATGTGGTATGGGGTAAATATTATTTTAATGAACCCAAAGGTATGAGTGCAGATTGCACAATTGAAAAGAAACTAGAATTTTTTAATATTTCATAATCGAGTACAGAGCCTTATTAGTTTATCTCAGCATTGCAGATTGCAGCAATATGGAAGTTAATATGCTGTGTACTTTGGAGGGGTTGAGAGATATATGTCAGTGTTAAGGGACAGAAACACAGTGTTGCTGGGTGATTTATTTAGGAATTGCGACGGCTGCGTTCCCTCCCAGACCCCTTCCCGAGAGCTGTTTGTTTTCACAATAATGTCTGTACTTTTGATCAAGGTTTAAAACGACATCCGAACCAGCTTCATACGCAGCACTTCAATAAAACACAATAAGGACCACTGACTGTTCTGTGACTCGATCTCCGACAGAAGTTTCACACTTTCAGAGCTAGCGCAGAGGAGTGTGAACGATCGCGCGGTAGAGCGTTCCGTGTGAAATGAACTCTCGCTGCGTGCATATGGCACCGATTGGGCGTGTATGCACTCCTGTCAGAGCTGAATTAACCCTGGGAATTCCGCCGTGTGGCCAGCACGGAACACACTTTTGGATCACGGCGATGATCACATGATTGTAGGACTTGGTGGTTGCCGCAGTAACTCTGATTTAGGAGGGAGAATGGGAGAGATCAAGATGAATAACCGAAAAAAAAAAAAAAAAAAAAAACTTTATTTGCAAGGACTTGCAGCGAGCAGCCTGTTTAAGGGGGCGGGGCTTTTTGACTTTGAATGACGAGCGGCTCGCTCGCCGAATAAATTTACTCGGCTGTCACACGCCCGTCTCGCCGGCCCCACCCCTCCCCCTCCCCTCCCCTCCCCTCCCGGCCCGTTTTTCTAACAGAAAAAACGCTCGCAGATTCTAAGAGTAATGCTCTTGGCAGGTAACAAGGTTAATGCTCAAAAATCACAACGACTGTGTTGTCCCACGGGCTGCGGTGTGCAGATCTGACACGTGAAGCAAACCGCTGCTGACAAGCGATTGATTTTAGTCTTTCGGGGGGGTTTTCAGCCTGTTGGATTAGCGTGGATAAGGGGTCGTTTAGGGTTAATTCACTACACATCGACCAGCGCAAAAAAACAATTGGATTTCCTGAAGAATCTCTGCACACACTGAAATGGCGGTAGGTTTTTGTAAAACTACCTACTTTTTTTGCCAATCTCTTTCACTGAGCGACTCGCCTCAGAAACCGATGCACTCTCTAAACAGGTCTGCATTGGTGCAAGCTCCTAGACCTGAGCGAAGGGTTCAGATATTTTTTAAAATTCACGTGGCTTTACCCAATTATTATACCCCTTATTTCTCTAAAATAAACAAACTACAGAGGATGTGGTGGGCTGCATTGCTCATAATCATATATTTCCTCAGCGTCCTCAGCCAACCAATAAAATTAAAATAAAAAATCCTGACAATGTAATTTTTCATTTGGTGCCAGTCCTAAGTACACAAATGCATGTGCAACAAAAGTGCTGTAAAAATTAGCTGCACTGTTTTCGGTACGATGGGTTACTCCCACCAGAACGTCCTCATTAATGGACAGTAATGAACAGTAATGAACAGGTTAAATTAAGATGCACTGCACGTTAAGTGAGTAGTTTTGTAGCGCACACAACTTTTAGGGAGCGAGTCACAGGAAGGTCATCAGATTCATGATTCGCCCTCCGGGTGCTCCAGCCTTTGTCAAAACGACAGACATTGTCCTCTCTGTAAACTTTTACACCTCCTGCACTTTGTGTGCTGTTCTTTCACTCGTCCTCTCCGCACAAGAGGGGGACTGAGGCAGCACAGTGTGTGTAACATGAAGTAAAAGTGCGCTGAACAAAATGCCTTCAACACTGTAGAAAATGAGTCAGGAGAAGCCCTGGCCTACTAATGATTGTGCTGTTTGTGTCTTTTTGCACTTTAACTCCTCTCGGCTGGCCGCATGCAGATAACTGGGAGCAAAGTAGCGGTAAGTAGCGTTTATTTCCTTGCTTTTTGAGCCCCTGTGTTTATCGTGCGTGTGTGTGTGTGTGTGTGTGTCCCTGTTCTCCTTCCCCTTTTGAAAAGAGGCGGTTGATTTAGCTGTGGAAGCCGCAGCTGAGGTCATTTTTATGGTTGGGTTTTTTTATTTATTTCTTATTTTCAGCATTAATATTGCTTAATAGGCTGCAATTTTGGAAGGGCTATAAATTGTCTGTGTAATGTCTGCACGTAAATGGGGAATGCTTTCAAATAAGGAATTTCTAAATTATGCAGCCAAATATGAACTGCGGGCCCTTTGTTAATTTAAGCTGCATTGCATTGAGATGTATCGCTGGCAATTGCATATTAGCATTTAAATATTATAACACCAGCAGTGAGCAATGGTTTGCATGTGAATGATCATAATCTGCTATCTCTAATCTGTTTGTTTTAACATATTGCATCTAAATGGCTGTCATTGTGTTCACTCCCTCTTTCAGACAGAACAATGAGAATATTGGCTCTTAATTAGATTTGCCTCTCTCTCTCTCTCTCTCTCACACAAACAGAAACACACACGCACACACACACACACACACACACACACACACACACGCCGTAATTGAACTGCAGAAAAGGTATTGAACGCATTTTTTTCCTCCCCCTGTCGTAAACGCTTCTTGTTTAACTCTGCAGTTTGAGCGTGTTTTTGTTTCGGATTACTTTTCAGACACCCCCGTCTTTGATCCACTTTGAGGCGCCGGCGTGGGTGCCATTTCGGAAATTCGTCCGTCGCCGTCTTTGTTGTTGTTGTCACTTTGTTTCCTCTCCAGCAGGCTTTTAAACAGCCCGAGTAATCTTCGTAAATGTACATTGTCCCTGCGATGCCGGCGTTCCTCCCCCCCCCCCCCCCCCCCCCCCCACTGTAATGTGGTAATTGCAGTTCTGCTCCGGCGGTTTCTCACAATGCCGAGCCCCGTCGCCGCGGCGAATCCGCGACTCATTTTTGGAGGAGCGCTGTTATTGCTTTCGCGAGGCGCGAATTGTCACTTCTAATGCCGTCGCGTTGCGCGGGAAAGGGCTGAGGGAGGCTTTCGATGATGTGGCGGTTAGGAAGTCAAAACGGGCCGCTTCCTGTGAATTTCGGCCGGGGCGGCGCGGAGCTTCGGTGGGCCGGTCCCATTTGAATCCAGCCCAGTTTATTCATGTTTTTTAAGTTTTCTCCTCGTGCGCGGCTGATGTACATGAATAGTATGAAGACTGCTAATGAGCGTTGGTGAATGGAGAGGATTCAGGAGGACTTCAGGGGGACTTCAGAGGCTGTTTACTGGAGCCCCCCCCGCGCATGTTTGAGTGAGTCAGCTGACCGATCCAGCGCAGTAGCGTAGCTCTCGCACGCGGAAGCGAGCTCGCGTTCCTGCAGCGCGGACGGCTTTCGGCTCGGGGACGAAAAAGTTTGTTCGTGCAGGAAGAAGTGCGTGGGGGGGGGGGGGGGGGGGGGCAACTCATGCCATCTGTCTGGCCTGGCAGACCCTGACCTTTGACCTGGCCCGGCGCCCGTGTCTTCGGACCGGAGGAGTGAAAGTGGGCGCTGGCATCTCTGACCGCTCCATCGCAGAGTCATAAAAAGAAACGAAAAGGAGACAGCGTTCCATCGCACCTCTGGATAGGGGGTGTGAGGGGAGGGGGGAGGCCAAAGGAGGGAAAGGGGGGGGGGGGGTTTGGGGCGGTTGTGGCCCTCCTCAAGATTTGGCATTTACACTCTGCCTGCGCTGCATCGACGCCGCCCGCGGCACTTGCTGAGGGGCAGGGGCGGGGGGGGGCGAGGAGAAGCGCCCACAACATTTATTCCTTTGCCTCAAGCGTGAAATTTCTGTCATCTCCTCCAGGTAGCGTGTTTGGGCTGGAGGGTGGGGTGTGCGGGGGGGGGGGGGGGGGGATTCACTGAAGAAGACGTGCTGCAATGTCTGATGCAATGCCTGTGTGCAGAATCTCATCTTTGACCGGGCCTCTCTGTGCTGTGGGGGCCGGAGTGCCGGGGCTCCCCCTCTCTCCGCCGCAGAGAGACGCCTGCCGGAGGGAGGCGTGGCATTTGATTGACGGGCCTCGTGGTGCTGCTGTACGAGGCGGCCATCTTGCGTTTAAACTAAATCGCAGATGCTGCTCTGATGCCTGCTATAATCCAGCCACGGAGATATGATATGTTACAGGCATATGAAACTCAAAGCTTTGGGGCAACGGGTCTATCGCTTGCCATATGACTTTCTCCAGGATGGATTTGGGTGAATACAACTTTGTTGGGAAATCACCATTTGCGTTTGCAGCCTAAAGCGAACAGATGTTTTTAACTATTACCGTCGTAAAAACAAAATGACGAATCAGGGGAAGCGCGGGCACAAACGATCTTTATGTCGGCGTTTTGTTTTGCGACCAAATGTTGCGCTTGCCCCAAGGTCGGCGAAGACGCGGCGGCCGCTCTCTCTCTCTGATCCCGGACGGCGATAGGCTCGGGCGAGGCCGCGCTCTCCTGTCTGAACGCGCGGTCATCGCCATGGCAACGCTCTGCCGGCGGCGAGCGGTCCGGCGGGACGGCGGCGTACAGAAACCTCAGACCTGCGGATCTGTGATGTTCGTGGCGGCGCGGCGGGGTTTAAAGAATGGCGCTTTTGTCGCGGGAAATAATGGACAGAGCTGGGGGGGGTTTTTTTTTTTTTTCCCCCTCCGTCAGCACACACTGGGAATCAGTCACAACCTTTTCACTTAAACAATTACCAGGACCCGTTCGTAAGAGTGACCTCTGAAAGTGGTGTTGTATTAAACGGACAGCAGCACATCCCTGAGGAACTAGGGGGGGGGGGGGGGGGGGGGGGCTCCAGCGCGGTTTAGAGAGATCAAACAAAGCTTTGTCAAGTGAATATGCTCCACATGGCTCTGCCCCCCCCCCCCAAACCCCTCGTCCTCGAACGCTGACCTCCTGTCACAATGAGGATGGAATAAAGATGATGAGCATCCGGATGTGTTTTTTCCCCTGGGCAAACCCATCCTTTACCCCACCCCTCTTCACCACCGCCCCGTTAACCGCACACACTTTAGAAACGACCCAAACTGCAAACTCAATCACCGCGGGAAGGTCGCAGCTCGGCCTTTTTTGGGCCTAGGGTCCCGGCAGCTGGGCTTTACCGAACTGGACTCCTGGGAATGTGGTTATTTGGAAGTGCCGAGCACGTCTTACCCAGCAGCCCGGTGGCCATTGCTCTTGGCGTTTTCCACCAGAACTCTGCCATCCTTAAATTTAGTTTTCACGGGCGTGGTATTGACTGTAAATTTTTACGTTCCAGTCAGATGTATACGTGCAGTTATATTCTGAAGGTTTTTTTTTTTTTTGACTCGACAGATTTTCTGGTAAATTCCCTGGCGTCCTTGAGCCCAAAACCCAGTGCAAAATGTTCCATCGCCCTCGTGTGACTTCTTTCTTGAGTTTACGAGCGGAAGTGAAAGAAGGTCAGTCCTCGTTTCAGAAGAGATAGATTTTTACATTTTAATTTCATTTTTATTCTTTGGGCTTTGCATCTGCTGGGTGAGGCTGTGTTGCCTGGTGAGTGAGAAGCGTCCTTGACATTTGTGCATTGCTTTCACTTGTTTCGACAGCAGTCTTTGTGCCCAGCCCGCATTTAATCTTGAGTTACTCGTGCGCTCACCTCTCCTGCTTTGTCTTTTTAAGACCAGGACAGGCAGCAGATTCACCAGCAGTCCCTTTCACTCCCGGGCTCGGAGCTGGAAGGGGGTGTGGGAGCTGTGTAAAGGCCTTCTGTATTCACATTTACTATTTAAATCAAGGCCAGCGTGCTTAGCCCAGCCCCAGCCCCTAACCCCCCCCCCCCCTCCCTCCCCACACACACACGCCCCCACAACCCCCAAGCCACGGTCTGAAAAGACATTTTGTTTTCGAACAGTCCATTAATGTTGACGTTCTGTGCGCGGAGCGGATGTGATGTGGCGCGCGTCCTTGGGCGCATTCAGAACCGGTAGCGGAAGAGGCCTGAACGGAAGAGGCCGTCCGTTTACCCGGGTGACATTGAACTGCAAGGTTTTTGACAGATTTGAGCCTTAATTGTGATGTCTGGCAGATGCAAACGGGAGGATTCGTGGAGAAATTGAATCTCCTTTGTTGGCGAGGACGCTGAGAGAGTATTTACTCTGACTGACCTTTGTCGGTTTCTGAAGGACGGAATCACAATGTTGCTGATTTCTCCCGTTCCCCTCTGGGTTGTGGGCAGTATTGCTTTTCAGAGGTTACCGTCCAGCCTGGGGCTGTAATCCTACGTACGTGGCCCTAATGCGGGACCACAATGAAGTCTTTTAATATTGTGCGAAGTTGTGAACTACGTAATACAGGGCTCCTGAGATTCTCTCACCATAAAGGATCGGATGATGCGGCTTGCAAATCAAACGCGGTTTTTCCCCCGCTCAGTATCAAACTGTGCGCGCTCATTCGTAATGCTTTCCGACGTTAAGAAAACCAGATTGAACGCCGGCCTATTTCCTGTATCGCTTCCAGCGCGTTGTATCCACGGCAGCCGTTCACCATTACTGCCTTAAACAACGCGATACTGTCCCGGTTGCCCGTCACCATTTTCTGTAATCGGTTCTGCGTTCTGGAAACGCTAGCCTGCTGAAACGTGCACGTTCTACACTTCTACACATCCGCCCTCGGCCTTTTGAGCGCTGTGCGCTAATCCGAGTGGAGTTCCTCATACTGATTGGCCATTTTAAAATCGCACGGACTGGCTCACGCCCACGGCAGCGTACTCAGAGCCCGAAGACAGAAGAGCGCGGAGCAGTTTGAGTCGCTTATCCTTCAGAGTCATTCCTTCACGTCAGAGCCCCTCCCAGGAGTAAAGAACCCGAGGACGTTTCTCGTTGGGATTGGCGACCTCGGCTCATTGTGCAAATAGTGTCTGAACGACACGGGCGGAACTGTTTCGGAGGTCGCCGTGGTTACGGGGACGGTCTGCTCCGTGCCGGAGCCGGACCCTGGGTGGGGTCAGGTGACTCGGCGCCGGAGCCGAAAGGCTTGGATCTGCATTCTGGGACCGCTCCGCTGTAGGAGGATCGCTGGGCGGCGGCGGCGGCGGCGGCGGGGGAACAGCACTCGCCGTGGAAAGTTTTGGGCCACTCTGATAGTTGTTGAGTGTTGTCTGTCCTTTGAAGGCTGAGGCATTGCAAGGTCACGGTGCGGCTGGGGGCTCCTACACTCCGTGAATACGATTAGCGAAGGGCTTTGTTTTCCTCTTCGTCTGTGATTATTATTTATTATGAGGCTGTTTTCTCACCTCAGTTCAAGGGGAGGGGGAGGGGGGGGGGGGGGGGGGGGGGCGGGGATGCTGCCTTTCTCTGGCGTCTCTGCGCCGTGCTCTCTTATGAACTTGCATCTGCATTGAGGGATGTCATTCCAAGACGCAAGATCAGAGGGTCTATTTATGTTTGTCGAGGGAAATCACTTATATTAAAGTTGCGGAGGGGGATGGATTGACAAATAAAACAATATTCATTTTGATGCGTGTCCTTTTCCCGAGAGCTTTATTAATGTGAAGGCTGTTACTTTTCTGCACATGCACCTTTTTTGCATAGTTTTAATGCTTTTCAGTCAAGCCCTAATTCAGAAATGTCAAGTGAGACGTGATTGATTCGCCTTTAATACAATTTCGGAGATGTTTTATGAAGGATTATTTATATTGCAGCTGGTGTCTGAATTTCAGCATGCGTGTATGAGTGGCAAGAGGGCAAGAGGATTTAAATATGGTCCCTGGGTATTGAATTAAACAGGATTGTAAATGAGTTTGTTCTTCTTGCCTGTACAATCCATACTATTAGCCAGTATTCTGAGTGCGAAGCACGCCAGTTGTCCTCTGACAGAAGCTTAGAGTCTGGCTTTCTTCACAATAAATGTTCATGAGCTCACCCTAAGCCCCCCCCCCCCCCCCCCCCCCCCCCCCCCCCCCCCCCCCGCTCCCCCCCTTCCCCCATTGGCTCGTTCAAGACAACGTGTGCCTGAGCGTGTCAAACGGCCTTTTTGTACACGGTGGAAGGTACTTTTAAGCTTGGAAGCATGACCTTTTAGAAGGTGTAACGAGCCCGGTCCAACACCACCCCCCCCCCCCTGTTGAGAACCTGGCCTGCTGTGTGGGGTCTCCTCACAGGTAGACAGGCAGCCCGCATTCAGTCAGAGTAAGAGACACCAGTCCCGTTTCGCAGAGGGTGAGGTAAAAGGAGTGCAGCAGTGTCTGCTGTGCTCAGGAGTCATGCATGGGAGACTCGCCGATGGGCACCCGGATGCCCTTTGGATGCCCCCTGTCTCTTTCCTCCTGTCCCTGTGACCCGGGCATCACAGCCTCTTCCTCACCCTCCAGTTAGCGCTGGGCGCTGGGTGACAAGGGCTCAGATGCCAACACCCCTCCACCCTGTCTGTGGCAGCCAGCGTGGCCCTGTTATGATGGGAAGGCAAGGAGAGGAGACTCCATTTTAGAAACGCAACAGGGCCACGCCATGTTTTCTGCTTTGTCATTGCCTTTCTTTCTGAGGAAGGGAGAGAGAGACTGCAGAGCTTCAGCGAATGCGCAACTGTGGCAGAGAGAGACTGCCAGGCTACAGTGTATGCACAGCTGAGGCAGAGAGAGACTGCAGGGCTGTGGCAGAGAGGGACTGCAGGGCTGCAGCGTATGCACAGCTGAGGCAGAGAGGGACTGCAGGGCTGCAGCTTATGCGCAGCTGAGGCAGAGAGGGACTGCAGGGCTGCAGTGTATGCACAGCTGAGGCAGAGAGAGACTGCAGGGCTGCAGCGTATGCACAGCTGAGGCAGAGAGAGACTGCAGGGCTGCAGTGTATGCACAGCTGAGGCAGAGAGAGGCTGCACAGCTGCAGCATATGCGCAGCAGCATACTGCGCAGGGGGCTGCTTCTGATGTCCTCCGCATGATGGGCCTGGAGGCTGCATTAGGCGCAGTAAACTTTATCGCATATTTTTACAGCCCTGCGCTCGGTATGCATTATGCATTGCAGTTACAGTACCTGCACGAGTTTGCTTTACGGAGCTGCAAAACGCTTTATTCTTTTTCTGATTTAGGAGAGTTGTAGGTCTCCTGAAACGGGGGGAGCTCCTTTCATTTCTCAGCTCTTCTCCCTGGTGCACATGTCAACAGCACCGGCCCATTAATTTCTTTTTCATATCTAATTGAATTTTTTCCCCACATCTTAAGCGACTCGGTCTCTGGTAGCGTGATGGCTCTGTCTGTGCTTTGGATCCGGCTGTCCGGTCACGTGTCCTCCTCAAATGTGTAATCACAGCACATCTGATTCCAGCAAGGTGAGGCATGTGCAGCTCTGTTCAAATCTTCCAGCGTGATATTTTTTGAATTTCTGCGTGTTGGGTAGCAGTTTAGAGACGTCTGTCAACGTGCAATTCGGCGTAGAGGCGAAGCAGCTAGTTTTAAAATGTTTTTTTTTTTTTTGAAACGTCTGGAGACTTTGCATTTCATTAAAATGCCAGAGCCATAATGAAGTGTTCCTCATAAGGGAGAGGGCTCTGAGGACAGGTTATGACGGTAGGGGGTGAAGCGAGGTTATTTTCTCCCCGGGGTCGAAGGTCGTGTCAATGCAGTAATCCTCCAGCAGTACCTGCACACACCCCCCCCCCCCGGAGGCTGGCTTTGAAGGGAGGATGCGCTGTGTCAGTGTAATCCTCCTCTAATAAGGCGTATTGCACTTCACAGATAGCATCTCCTGCGCCTGGAGATTTGGTGTCTGCCCTATATCCGCATGTGCGGGAGTGATCATTATTTCCTCATCAGCAGCGCCTGAGCCGATATCTGAACGGGGGGAAACTGCGGTGATTTGTGCTTCTGATTGAAGCCAGATCAGAAAGCCCACATCATCAGTCTTGGCGTTTTATTTTATTTATTTTTTTTGGAACCCGGGAGAAATTCGTCCAGGAAAAACGGAGCTTTAAACTTATAATGGCATCTACAGTCTGCGTTACAGAAGGCCTTTTATAACCTTCAAAAACAAGAAAAAACAAGCAAAAAAAAAAACCCCAACTCCCTTTCCGCTTCGCTCTCTGTGTAAATGTGTTTGTTCTCCGTACCTGCGCGGATCAAACGGGCGGAGCTTTATAAAACGCAGAATTCCGTCGTCATGTTCCCGGAGAGACTGGCGGTTTCGGTTGAAGCCGCTTGCTCGCCGCGCAAGGAGGGCGGGATTTTAGCGGCCACTAGATGGCAGCAGATCTACAGCGCCGACTCCGGTAACCGCATAGAGGGGGAAAAAAAAACACCTCATTGTTGCCATGGAATTGACCTAATGCGGTTCTCTCAGGCCCCCTCGCTACAGCACCGTGTCTGCCTGTAATGCCATTTAAATACCTTTCCCCGTCTGAGTGGGTTCTACAGGGAGCGCCGTAAGCTGCCGTAAGACGCCTGATCTCTAAAGGAGAGAATGAGCGCGAAGCGTCCGCGCGCGGCGTTCGGCACGCGGGCTCCTCGCGGATCGATACGTTCGCCTCCGTTTGCATCGGGAGGAGAGCGCGGCTTCCGAATATCGACGTCAAAAGGCGACAATTAGCTTCTTAACTACATTTTATTTCCCCCGGTGATTAACTTCTCCGACGCAGCCGTGGACGCCGCGCGCGGAGGCGTGCGCTACCTCGGCCGGCTATCGACAGCCCGGCTATCGACTGCGCTTACGCAATCAGATCTGAATAATTTATGCCGGCGCCAGTGCGACGATCACGCCACGGCGCAGACAATAGCAGAAATAAATAGACGGATAAATAAATAAATAGGTGAATAGATTAAATTTTGGTGGCGCTTGCGGGCCGGTTGTGCCGGTTCTGTCGGGTTTAGCGCTTCTCCGGCGGGACCGCATTCGAGCCGATGGCCTGGCGGTAATCGCGGGCCGCTAGGACGCGCGGCTCGCCGGCGTTCTGTCGGGTCGGGGAATCATCGCTCGTCCGCGGGGGGAGGAGGGGCTGAGGCGTCTCCGGCGCCGTCGGCATATGCCGCGCCCCCCCCCCCCCCCCCCCCCCCCCCGCCTCTCCCGGTTCAGGTGCTCCCGGTAATGCCGCGCATCAATTTTTAAAACGCGACCATATGGCGGGCCCCTGTTCTTCCTCAGGTGCCTCTGCCAAAACACAATACGAATTAAATCTTTTTTGGGGGAAAACAAAAGCCCCTCTCGCTGCGGGATTCGGGGATTCGCTTCTGCCGGGATCCCGACAAGCCCACCGGTGGGCGTAGCGGGACGCGTAGATTGATTCGAAACGGCGCGCGTGCGTCTTGTTCGCGTGCGTTTCCTGACGGGCTGGCGGCGTCATAAAGCAGATTAAGACGTGCGCGGGTAGTTTAGCTGACGCAGAATGGGACTTGTCTGAGTGCTCATTGCCGGTGACTGATCTCGGTTTATGTACCCTGTGCTTTGATTGATATGGGGAGTTGATATATATGGTTACTGGTGTCAGGATCTCCCATTGAAAATGATATTGAGTGCATGTGTATCCTGAGTTTAGTAGTGTCTGTCAATGCGCTATATATTGTGTAATGAAATAAGTTAATGTATCACCATAGGTGGTACCTATGTTGTTTGATAGTTGCGAATAAATTTTGATGAAAATCTGACTGAGATAAGGGAGGGGGGGGGTTCTGCATTGAGTTGCAGGGAGGTGCTGATGGTGAGACAGACACAGCAGTTTGATGTTGCTTTGAGTCTGAATAGGCATGTTATAAACATTAATAGACATGTTATAGCCTACTGCCTCCTCAGTCGAATGGGAATGGCATAATGAACTGTCAGAAATTACCCGACAACCAGGCCTTAACCCTTTGAAGATTAGGTTTTTTGGAATGTTTTTTCAAAATTCTAAGTCAGTGTTCTAGAACCCTGTTGCTTTCAGTCACCAGTAGTGACTGATGCATCAGCATTGGCGTATTCAGTTATGAACATTAGAATCACCTGTTTGTTGTCTCACACCTTAAAGGGTTATTCTGTGGCAGTGGAGTTGTGTCTTCAGGCTGACCTCACATTGAACTGATCTGTCTTCCTTCCTTTACATTGAATGGTGTCCGGTCACCAGTGTCTCTAGGGGGAGACTTAAGAATCCCTGCCCCCGCCCCATCTTTGTTTTCGCTTGGGCGAATCGTTCTGTTGGTGTGCCTTCTTCCTTCACAATTATGCAAGAAAAATCTTTTTAGTTTCTGAAATAAATGAACCTCGGATTCTAAAATTGTCATTTGAATTGTGCCTTTCATGTCCCTGTAGTTCTGCTTAAGCAGATCAACCCAAGCCTCTAGTGAGTGGTTTTTTCCCCCTCAGTTTTGCATTTCTGAACAAGTTGCGTAACTGTAATGAATTCCATTATTCAAAAACCAATTACTGTAGTTGTGCTTTATGTTTTATTTTTAAGAAAGCATTCTTTGTGTCAGGTCCTCTGTGGAATAGTGCGGTGAAAAGCGTCTACCAAGAAAGAACTTCTGATGAAATCTCCTACTTTACCAACAACTTTTTTAAAAAAAACGTGCTGATGGGTCTGAACTAGAGAATGGCTCTCGAGGAATCTAGAGCTCCAGGAACCGAAGAAAGCCAATGATTGCGTGAAGTCCCAGGCAGTCTCCAAGTCAGGCACATACCCCCCCCCCCCCCCCCCCCCCCCACCCCCCAACATATTCATAAACGTGTCTGTCCGAAATATCCAGCGAAACCGAAACGGAAGTAAATGGGATGAATAGAAAACCATTGTAAGCAATGTGTTAAAAAAACCATTCCAGAATGGTTGATAGTTGCTATTCCCGAAGGCACGAATGGCCCCGCTGGGGTACACACGGCTATATTTCTCTCAGAGACGTGAATTAAGATGTGGCTTTTGTGCAAAAAAAAAAAAAAAATACCCCAAAAAAACCAAAAAACCAACGCATAAAAAGATTGGACCACTGTGTCTTTGGTATTAAGAGGGACTGAATGGCCAAGAGAAGAAAAGAACCGTGCGCACTAATATTGTGAGAGGAAGGCTTGAATATGAAAATTACATTTCTTTATTTTTTTTTTTCTTACATTAAATGTAATTAACGGTTCATAATAATAACAATTGGGTCTCTGTCAGAAGCCGCTGTCACCCCATAGTGCTCTTTGTTCGGTGTAATTATATTTATTAATGATCATCAAAGACCGAAAAGAGGCAGTGAATTGTAAAGTTTTTATTCCTCTTTTTCTATGAATTTTGCCGAGTTAATTGTGTCTGCTGCATGGAGGTTTGGGCTGATGAAATTTATAATGAAGGTTTGCCTGTGTCTTTCATCTGAATGAGAAATTATTGGTACTTTTTAAGCCATTTCGTGTGTCTGCGAGTTGTGTGGCTGTCACTTCCGTTTCTGTGAATTACCAAAAAGTAAAAGTTACGCGCATATTGCAATGTGCTATAATTTAACTTTGTGAGAAATTGTAAAATCTAATTATCGCCACGAGCACAAAAAGAAATGTTAAAGTCAAGAATTCAACGCGCACATTACTCGCGTGTCCTGAATCGCGGAGTGGAGCCGGGGAGAGGATCTCTGTTTATCTGGAGTGAGATTTCTGAAGATATGAAAGAAGACGAGGCTCAGGAAAACGAGCCATTTATCAAATTTCACGCGTTGTTCTCCCGCTCGTACTTGGATACCTGCGTGGCATGTAGTTGCAGAGTATGGTTTCTGCATGCTTTAATGAAGGAAAAAGGTCATCTCTGCGAAGGCTAATTTCTCCCGGCGTCTGTTTATCTGCTTTGCGGCGTTCTTTCAGATGAACTGACATTCAAGTGTTGTTCTCCGTGAGCGGCGGGGCATTAAGCGCGTCTTCAGATCCCCACCGTTAATCCCAACGAATAATAAATACGCGAAATATTCAACCTGTGGTATTCCGGTAGAAGGAAGGGCCATTAAAATGGGAGTTCTGGCCATTAGAAGTGTACTTCCGCGCTGGTTTTGGCTCTGTAAATTGGGCCTCTTTCTTGGGAACAGCTGTTGGCTATTAGCGGCCTTTGTTCCAGATGTTTCCCTCCCCATGCATTGATCATTTTAGTGGTTTTGAGAGTGACCCCATTACCGTTACCGTATCTCGGCTTGCCGGGGTCATTACGCCGTGGGTTGAGATCGATACATCGCGAGGACTTTATGAACTACAGCTAGACACCTCCACGTCAGATGCTGGCACATTGGTTGTCACGATGGGTCACGATGGGAACTATAAATTAACTCTGATGTGTTTAAATACATCGGCATAGGTGCTGAACACATCTGAGTGGGCGCACTGGATATCACCGATGCATAGTTTTTTTTTCTTTTTTTTGAGGCTAAATTGCACTGTTGAACTCCTTGCTGAAATGACTTTTCCCGGTGATGGTAATTGGAACTGAAAGTGAATTCATTCCCTTCCCCTCTTATTTACATTTGAGAATTGGCTGTTGAGGGAAACGGCTTGGGTGAACTTTGAAAATGCATCGATGGCCTCTCAGTCACCGTGCTTCCAAGGTCTGCCTCGTCATACGCCTGGTCTGACAAGCCCCGGCATAAATTAGAAGAGGGGAGAAGGGCATGCACGTGCGTGTGCACGCGTGCCCCTGTCTGGGTGCGTACGTGTGTGTGTGTGTGTGTGTGTATGGGCCTGCGTACGTGTGTTGTGCCCGTGGACAGGCAAGGTTTTACGTTTGCATGCGTGTGTGTGTTTGTGTTTCTTCGTTTTTTTTGTTTGTGTGCCTTTTAGTGTATCAGACGCACTCTTTATGTAACTAAGCTACCTGAGCTGAGGGACCAATCGTCCGCGGAGCCTGGGGCTGCCCTGCTGTCCTGCGGTTGCTCTGCCCGGCTCGCGCCCGCCCCCCTGATCTGCGTCTCTTTTCCGGGCGCGAGGGGAGCCTCTCATCTCTGCTTTTCACCGCGAGGTTAAACTGGGGCAGGGGATGTGTGTGGCACCGGGAAGAGAGGGATGCTGGGTAATGAGCCGTGACCCACCCCCCCCGTCGCGCCAGGAGCCCGGGCGCCGCCGCCCGCCCACAGATCGCCGGGGATGAGAGCCGCCGCCGGCGCTGCGGAAGCTGGCGGGCGCCACGGTTACCGTGCGGAGCTCCGGCTTCTTATCGCCGCGACACGAGGAGACGCGGGGGGGAGGGGCTTCACTTCGCCCCGGGCTGTGGTCTTCGCCCCCCCCCCCCTTTCCTGCGTCTTTTTGCGTCGGTTTCGCTCCCTGTTCCGGTCGTCGTTCGGCCTTGTTGCCGTGGCGTTGCCTGCCCTTTGGGCGTTGGGTCTGCCGTTTCGGTTGTAGCACCAGCGCCCCCCCCCCCCCCCCCCCGGGCCCAGCCCCGTCCCGGGGCGATTCTCGTTCTGCGAGCAATGCCCCCGCTGCAGAGCGACGCACGTGACTCCGCCGTTCCCCTTCCGGATCTTTCCCTCGCACGACGACGGGCGGCTGTGCTCCTGCTCGCCGTGTGGAGGGAAAGCTACCCCCATGGTTAATTACACGCAACTTCCCATCAATCTTAATTTGTTTCCTTTTTTATGTCATGTGAAGAGACCGCTCTCGCTTAATGAAAACAGAAAGGCATCATTTTAATTACAACGCACTTGCATGGAATTTGGATAAATTGTTTTATTCTTGGCTAATGAATTTTTCATCAGTCAGATATTAACATTCAGCTATCTTAATCCCGCTGCTTGGAAGCGGCAATTAAATGTGTTTTCTTTTTTCCCCTCCTTGTTGGCCTGGGCTCTGCGTTCTGTGACTGGGTAAAAAAAAAAACTCCTGCGTCTTGTTAAGGGCAGGAAACAAGGAGCCTTTTCAGTAATTTCCTGGAGTAGGAAAAGGCTATGAAAGTAATAAACACTGATTTTATGTGATGTTTACGAGATAATTCCACAAGGGCTTGATTTGAGTTTGATTCTCCTATAAATGGGTTAGCTCCCATGGAACCGAGCGGTGGAGGGGGGGAGCGGACCTCCCGCTCGTGCACGGTCCATTGTACCGTGTACCGAGTATTTGGGAGCCCCGTTCCGGAGTGCAATTAGAGAGTGTGTGTGTTTTGATCCTGTTTTTTCTGCCAAATGGACTGTGGTCGTTTCTCCATTTTTTCCATGTGTTTTAAACGCGGTATATTGTTTAAAGGTTTAGGAAGGGGTAGTCATTTCCATTTAAATTGCCAGTGTTCGTGTGGTAAAATGGTTCCTCTTTCTCTCATTTCATGTTTGACATGTTAACCACAGCATGAACCCATTGTGCTCTGTATCGGCGTTTTGTTTTTTCTCCCCTTTTGAGGCAGTTATAATGGGATATCAGGAAACATAATGATGTGTGGGCATTGTTATTTGCTTCTGTTCACAAAACAATTCTCCGGGTTATTGCATTTTACGGCTGGGGGAGTTGATCACTCATATTATGGCAGTGTAAATGGGAGTCAATAATTTAAAAACTGATGAGATAATGCTCTCACTTTGGCGAGAGAGCCATTTGTATGCATGCTTAGCATTACTTTTTATAAATGTACTTTTTTAATCAGTCTAGCATTCTGGTTGCCCACCATCTTAGCAAAATAAAGCTGAGGAGGCAATGGTGTGTTTTTGTTAGAATTCTGTACAGATGACCCGTGAAGACATGAATCCTCTATAAAATAATAATAATAAATAATAATAATAATAATAATAATAATAATAATAACAACGATTGTATAATAATAATAATAATAATAATAATAATAATAATAATAATAATAATAATAATAACAACAGCAGCAGCAACAACAGCAGCACGAACAGCAACAACCACAGCAGGTCCCTGAGCTTGTCAGTACTTTGCCAGTTGTGAAAAAAATATTTTTATCTAATTAATTTTATCTAGATATTGCATCTCCACATCTAAACGAAGCAATTCAGAATATTCATATCAAGGAATTATTGTTGGCCACCTGGACATGGAGTACAATTACTGAGTACATCCAGATTAACATTATTTGTTAAATGTATATTTGTAAATGCTATGGCCGTGAATGTCTTGCAAATTGATGGTTTACAAAAATAGGTTGTGCTGTTGCTGTGCTGATTTGAAAGAAAACGCTGTTTAATGTTGTGAAATATGTACAGATTTGCATCTGAGCAATTTAGTAACGTTTCCCTTAATTTCTTTATTTCTGTTCTCAAATGCTAATCCTGTGCATTGTTTGCATTTACACATGCAAAATGCTAATTTTTGTAACTCTAATAAAGGCGGATAATTACGAAAAAGCGCCATAATTATTTTGAGCAGCTTTCCTATTCGTGGACACAGCGGCTCAGTGGAGGTACGAATTAATAACGTTTTTTTTTTGATTGCGGAAAATAAAACGATGTAAATAGCAAACAGATGGCACAGGTCTGGCGAGCCCCTCGCAAGGCGGCGAGGAGCCCAGCGCTATTTTTATTTATTTATTTTTTTTTTTTTTTTGCTGACCCTCTCGATTCGAAAAACTGCTGATCGGCCGAGCTCGCTTCACGCGTCTTCAGAACTCCGCCACGCTGATTGATACACTGTGGAATAGCCCGCTTCACTTTCACGTGAAGGAGCGCGCGCGTCTCCCCGGCACTGGAGACCCCAGGCCCGTTACAGTGGCGGGAGGGCGGCGCGAGATGGAGACGATAATAATCTTTTCGTCGTCCCCCCCCCCCCCCCCCCCCCCCATCCCTCCGCGCTAATGAAAACAAAAGTTTTTATTGTTTCTTATTTAATATGTAGGAATTAATTATTCATTTTGAAAAAAAAAAAAAAAGTGCTAATTGCAGTATTTCTGGTTTTGTCTGATTATTCAAATGCGTGCGGGGTCTTCTGTCACCTGTATTCAATCCTTCTATTGTTGCTCCACCTTGGGTTTTCAGTCTCGTGCTGAATGGTGGCTAGAGTCACGGAGATGCTCTTCTCCTGACATGCAGCGTTCAGTGGAGTGTGGAGTGTGGAATGTGGAGGGCACGCACACACAGCCTCTGTGAGTGTTCTGCGCGCGTGTGCGGTAGTACTGCCTCCCTTTGGCTCTGAGAACGGAATCTCTCTCAGTGAATGAAGTGTCTTCCGTCCTTCTCACTCTGTGTCACCACACACAGGTGTGCCCCCCCCCCCCCCATCCCCCCCCCCCCCAACCACCCTGCTGTTAGAGCACCACAGCACCTGTGTGGGGATTAATACTCACACCGCCAGCAAAACAATAGGTAATTAGATGTTTAAGGCCACCGGAGGGGGGGGGAGTCTGCCAGTCGTACCTCTCCATACCTCACCCGCGAAGCAGCCGACGCAAGCTCCCCGTTTCCCCTGCGGACTGGTAAACGATGCGCCGCCGCCGCGGACCAGACACCTGCAACTCCAGGTGCCAGCGAAGTGTCAGCTGCAGGCCGCCTGACGCGGGTTAGCGCCCGAAGCTACGTAGCGGCGCGCAAAAAGCTGTTCCGCTCCGTGCTGACACTGCTTTGTGAATAAATGGTTACCAGGGAAACGTGGTCAGGATGCTTGTAGCGGTTCCTGCTTTTTCCTGGGTGGGGTGGGGGGGGTGGGCTGGGGGTGGGGGGGGGGGGTATAACAGTTCTGCTTTGGGTACAGGATGCCAGTTAGAGTTACACGTTTTAACCATTACCGCATAGGCCACTTCGCTTGTGTTGTCATGTTGCAGTGAGGTTCGAAGTCGAGTGCAGCCTGGTTTTGATTGCACGGTGACTTGCATTAGCTCTGCAGTGACAGCCGCTGCCTTCAGTCACAGTTGGTCTGTTTCAGCACCGCGCTCGTGGACAGCTCCACTCCACTCCGCAAAGTTCAGTGCAGCCAGCCGTGAGCAAAGTGCTGTTAAAGCAGATCGTAGGAGTAGAGCGGCACTGGGCTGTTAGCGGGCTCATCGCCCCCCCAACCCACGGCCGGCCCACATCGTTTTCTCGATGGAGGAACGGCCTTACATTCAAACGAACGCGAATATATGAGTCTGTGCTCTCTGAAAGAGATGCACTCTTTTTGTTTTCCTTGCTGTATGCCATGAGCCTGGCCTTGTCTTCTTATTAAACAGAGTAATTACAATATTTCTCAATAGGAGTGAGATGAATATGAAAAATGTCCCTTTTCGATGAAAAGGCCATTGAAGTCGGCGTAGGAATAAACAACTGAATTTTGAAAAAGCTCAAAGGTTGTTGAATATAACCTTGCGCAACCATCTGATGAAATGCCTGAAAGGAGCTTTTTTTTTGCAGTTTTTATGGATGGTGCCAGAAGGTGCAGTTTAAAAGCTTTAGCAAAATTAGCACTTGGAATATGCTGAACATATTAAAAGGACCTCCTATGAATTGTTGATGACCGTCATTAAACAGGGCAGTTTGGCCAAAAGCCCAGTGAAGAAGAGTTTTCAGCCGTGTGTGTGTGTGCGGGTGTTTGTTTGTGTGTGTGTTTGTGCTTTTGTGCATGTGCGCGTTTGTGTCTGTGTTTGTGTGTGTGTGTGTGTGCGTGTTTGTTGGTGTGTGTGTGCGTGCGTGCGTGCGTGTGTGTGTGTGTGTGTTTGTTTGTTTGTTTGTGTGTGTGTGTTAAACATGCGTGTTTGTTTGTTTGTTTGTGTGTGTGTGTGTTTGTGCTTGTGCATGTTTGTTTGTGTGTGTGTTTGTGTGTGTGTTGCGTGTGTTTGTTGTTTGCATTTTCCTGTGCCAGGACAATTGCAGCTCGACAGCTTTTCTAGAGTGATTTAAACCCCACGTCCTCCCTGCAAGCCTACAGCTTCTTCTGAACCAACGTGCTGAAAGTCATTAAACAACACTCAATTTAATCATTCTTTTACTTTTGGTAATTAGGGCCCAAGGCCATTGTCAACTCCAGCATGGTTCTTACTTGCCATTTGGCCAAGGATTGACTGGTGCTGAATTAGATTGGATGAGTTATTAAAATTCCTGCTGCAAACCCACATTTAACAACTTCTGTCCATGTTTTTTTTTTAGATATCTGTCTCCAGTATGAGGCTTATTCATAGTGAAAAATGGCAATAAAAGTTAAACATGAGATGGTTAATCACTATTGCCTTTATTAAACTTTTTTTTTTTTTTAGATTAGTTTCATTTCCGTGTGCATTGTCTTCAAAATCATTTTTTGGATTAAAAGAGATATGTATTATATATATATATATATATATATATATATATATATATATATATATATAAAAACATTGTTTGCATGTATTTTTGCAAGTCAAACGTATGATCTGATTTTTGATCCTTTGCCAGAAAAAAAAGCTTTGCTTCGGTAAAACAATCCTGAGTTTCTGTCATTATTCATGAAGTCTGCTACCCATTTCTTTAGTTTTTTGGCAAGACTATTTCTGGCATTCTTTTCCTTCAGTTTTAGACATGAGCAACAATATTTTAAGAACTAACCCAAAAATCTTACTTTAAAAATATTATTCAAGTCTTCTGAAATATCACAACTCTTGTGACAGCCCCTGTACGGAAGGAATATTTGCTGTACTATTTTAGGGATGACACGAAATTTCCTGGCATATGAAATGATGCTTCAATAAATCGGGTTTTATTAGTCTTTCATATCATCCTAAAAACATAAATCATTTGCGGTTGTGTGTGATGGATTCATGTAAATGGTGATCCATCAATAAGTTTTTCCAAGTCTTTGAGAAGTTTCCTGCCCAAGCTTAGTGTTGTTTATCGTGGCAAAAAATGCCTGCGGCAGTAAAAACATCGGAGCCATTTTTGGGGACGTTACTGTTCTGAGGGGATTAAGCTCCAGGGGCGTTGAGTTGAGGCTGGGGTTGAGGCTGTGCCCCCCCCCACGGCGGCATGGCTTCCATCGTGGCAGCTATCTCAGTGGGAGCACCTTGTGGGCTTTACGGCCGGCCAACAGGTTGGGAACCGGGGCCGCCCCGCCCCCGCTAGGAGGTAAGAGTAAAAATAATCAGCTGCGTTTCACCCCTCTGAAAAACAAAAGCCTTTGAAGAGTAGGGTTTTACCCTTTTTTTTTTTTTTTTTTTGTTGTTGCAATGTTTCTTTTTTTCTTTAAAATTCTGGGTCAGTGTTCTAGAAGCCCATTGCTTTCAGTTACCAGTCGGGATTGTTACATCAGCATTAGAATGTTTGGTAAAAATCGTACCGTGTATTTGTGATCGCGCTCCTTAAAGGGTGAGATAATGCCAGACAGCAGCCTGTGGATCTGTAGGGCTGCCTGTTTGAGGTGGTGATGCCCCCGCCCCCAGCTTCCCTGTGAGCTGGCCTCCTTAACAGTGTTCCTAATCAGAGCTGAGCGGTGGGCAGACTGGGCTGCTCTCTCCTCCTCCTTCCTGGGGTTGATGTGAGGTTGGCCTCGCGTGTGGAGCCTCACGCTCCGGGTGCGGTACGGAAGCCTGTCGGGTCTGCTGCGCCCGTCCCCGCCTCTATTAACAGAGCCCCTGCCGCCGCCCCTGGGGGCCCCCACCGCTCTCAGCGAGGTCCCGTCGCTCAGCGAGGTCCCCGCGCCTGTCTGTCTGTCTGTCTGTCTGTCTGTTCATCCATCTTCCTCCAGCTGTCTGTCTGTCTGTCTGTCGGTAACTCCTCTGTCCTTTCACGGCGCCGTGTCTCGCTGACGTGGGAACGGCTGAAATCACGGCGTATCTTCTTTCCGCTGTCGTGTAAGGGGTGGAATTTGTTTTCTTTTTTTTTGGTCTCCAGGCTCTCCTAACTGCTCAAGTTGGAAATCAGCCCTCCCACTTAGAGCAATTTAATGCCTGAACCACAATCAATCTCTTTAAGGTTGCTTCGCAATATAATCCTTTGAGCACGTGAAGCTTAGAAAGGCTCTGCGGTAGTAATATTTCTTATTGCACGGAGAGTGGTATGCTGCTCGGTTTTGAAGCGATAAACTTCACTTCTTTCATATTCGGAACACCAGAGGAAGTTGGCTAGATACTTAATTGCTTTATGTATTCCTTTTTCACAAAACAGGATAAATTCATATTTAGGTAATGCTCTGCTGGTCTCTGAAAAATGCTTGTTTATCTGCTCTCTCCTGGATTTCTGGAAGATTCTGTAGCGATTGGCTGAAAAAAATTGCAACTGGTCAAATTGGAGAATGAAATATAAATATGGATGAAAATAAGTAATAATAAAGGAATTAAAATCTAAACCCCGCGGAATGCTGACATTTTGAGAAAATCCTTGTTAAATGCACACTCCCTGCCAGAAACTGTATATACTTCAGAGCACCCATCTGGCTCCCGGTCAAACACGCTTTTCTAATTGATGTAGTCATTACAATTGTGATTACCATTGCAAAAAAAGAGAGAGACACATTGGTTATAGAATATTGTATTATTTCTGCCAATGTTTGGGAAAAACACAAAATCGCAGGTGGCTATGCAGTTTGTTCCAATAACTTTCAGTAACATAGTTAGCTCCAAGAAAAATATTACTGATACATCTGTGAGGATTATTTTATTTTGGGATGTGTTTATTTTTAATTTACTTGTGGTTTGTATTAACTGTCATGTATTAACAGTGTAGTTGCAGTCCAAATGTCCTGTAGAGCTTTGGCCTGTGTAACTATGGAAATAAAGCTAGGTTCGGCTAAGGCATGAATAATTAAAGGGAAACAGTGTCAGGCTCTGAGGAAGCTCTTGATAGGCTGTCGGTGGAGTGATGTGTGCCTGTGTTGAAGAATTCCACCAAACAGTGGTCGCAGTAAAATACAATGTATGAAAGCTTTCTGGGAAAAAATGGGATGAGGCCTTTATTTGCTCAGACCGCAAGACATTTTAAATTCTGTGGATTTATTTCACTGAAATAACTGAAGATGGTTTTATTCTGCCCTAAAACTCTGCTTTATGCTACCGCCGTGTAAGTCTGGTATCCTTTCTCAGACTTACATTTTCAGGTTAGCCTGTGAAATGGTACTGGCCCTCTTATATCATCGGATTTGACCTTCCAGCGACCCGCATTTCTTAAAATCAGATTGTGAATGGTAAAAATTCATTTTTAAAAGTATGGCTCAATTATTGCCGCTGTATCTTTAGATTTACATTTGCATAAATGTTTGAGAAACGCACAGTGCCTCCAGCTACAATATATTTAAATCGTGTTAAGTAGCTTATCCGGCCAGGGACCTGCCCCGGATCTCTCCCCGTTTAAATATCAGTGGAGAATACAAATTACCAACCTCTCCAACCTTAAATAAAAACATAATTTGTTTTCCTTTTAGATGAAGTGATGTTTTTTTTTTACATTTTTTTTTTTTTACACATTTGTAGTCCGGATAACTCGTAAAACGCGTAAATGAATTGTAAGTAATGCCATTTGCGAAGGACTGACTCGGAATAATTGTTATTAGCCAAGATTTGTTAGCGGGAGGCTCGGAGGGGCGATGCAATCTCCCCAGGCAGGACGTGAAGGGCTTACAGGAATCGACAGAAGGCGAGATGTTTCCTCTGGGCGCGTCCTCTGCGCTGAGAGACATTAACCCGAGGGTTCCGGTAATTAAGAGGATCACGGTGACTTTTCGGCACGTTGTCTGAAGCGATGTTCAGGTGTTCGCGCCGGTGCTTTATGGCGGCAGGTTTTGGTCGGCTTTTAGCCGTCCTGGTGACAGGCTTTTGAGAGCAGCATTCCCAAGTACCCTTCTGGGCAATGTGTGTGTGTGTGTGTGTGTGTGTGTGTGTGTGTGTGTGTGTGTGTGTGTGTGTGTGTGTTTGTGTGTGTGTGCGTGTGTGTGTGTGCGTGTGTGTGTGTGTGTGTGTGTTTGTGTGTGTGTGTGTGTGTGTGTGTGTGTGTGTGTGTGTGTTTGTGTGTGTGTGTGCGTGTGTGTGTGTGCGTGTGTGTGAGCGTGTGCAAGTCTGTGTGTATGTGTGCACGCAGGCACGCACATACACTCGCACACACAGACTTGCACACGCACACACGTACGCAGACTTGCACGCACACAAACTCACACACGCTCATGCACACAAACCCGTACGCATACACACACACATACTCACGCATTCACACACACTCACACACACTATTTTCCTTTGTACCCTTCCTACCTTTTTTAAAAAAAGAAAAAAAAAACAGGAAAGGGTGTCAGTTTGGAGAGTAGCTTATAGGGACATAATTACAAATTACTTGACATGCAGCATACACAGTATCTTTCTATCTTTCAAAATCTCTGGTTGTGCTGAATATATTATCCTGCAAGAATAATAATTAATAAATTAACTAAAAATAACGTGCTATTTTTTCCGTCATATTTAATTGCTATCATATAAATATTGCCTTTTCACACATGCAGATACAACTCTACTAGGATATCATTTCACAGAATATATCTATTTATGTCCATGAAAACTAGATGTATTTTTGTCCACAAATTTGCCTTATATAGACTAATGTCTATTATAATTTTTCTATAAGCCACATGCATTTAAGTAATTAATGTTAATGTTTGTATTCTGAATTTTAACAGTCCCCTTTCAGACTGCGTAAAAAGATGTTCTTTTTTTCTTTGAGAGAGCGCTGTTTTTGGTTTTCCGCCCCCTTAGAAATCTCTCATAGAATGTCCAAACTGGGGGCGGGGCCGGTCGCTACGCCGACACGAAAAAGGGAAAAATCAAGACGTAAAGTAATAAGAGGTTATCGATGGTTCAGAAGACAATAGAAGCAACAGCCACGCGTCCCCCTGCCTTCACGTCAGGAGTCTCTAACGGTGACCTTTTGTATGGGCCGTGATGGATGGAGGTGCTGAAAGGGGCCCGGGTGCTGCGGAGGTTGTTTTCTGGGGCCGGTAGATACCGGGGCGCGAGAGGTGTGGGATATTAAGGCGCATTGTTCCAGGGGCGTGTGATTAAGGAAGAGAGCTGATGGAAAGGGATCTCCTATTGGCAGGGCTTTGTCTCCCACTCCCCCGCTCCTTTGTTCCGTATCTCCCGCTCGGCTTGCTCGAGGCTGAGGAACCGGCGCCGGGATGAGAAAACTTAGCGGGATTGATCGCTCTGCGGCAGTTTGCTGTACTTTCCGAGGCCCGCCATTGATTGGGCAGCACAGCCGAGGGACCGGCAGCCTCGCACCCGTGTTACCGTTAATCATTACTCTCATGGCGTTTCGTCAGGTCCGGGTGATTAAGACGCCGGTTCCTAATTAATTTATCGGGTGAAAGCTGGCAGATGGTTTATATATTTTTTTATTAATATTCTCCTTTGCGACCCATAGGCCTGTCTTCGCGCTGAGCATACACACACACACACACACACACACACACAGACACACAGACACACACACACACACACACACACACACACACACACACACACACACACACACACACACACACACACACACACACACACACACACACACACACACACACACACAGACAGACACACACACACACACCACACACACACACACACACACACACACACACACACACACACACACACACACACACACACACACACACACACACACACACACACACACACACACACACACACACACACACACACACACACACACACACACACACACACACACACACACACACACACACACACACACAGACACACACACTGGCGCCTTCGTGTCTGCGCGAGACGCCTGCTGAACGGCAGCATCAAAGCTAGCGCTACACGCTAGCGCGGTGTTCTGACTTTAAAGTTCTGCTCTCGGTCTCTGATCTGCTGTCGGGCCTCCCGGTTTCATCAACCGCCAATCTTTTGACACTTCTTAGCGGCGCCTCGCGTGCTTGTCATCGCTAATGTTTTTTTTTTTTTTTCTTTCTTTCCCCGGTATACTTTACAGAGAGAAGCAGCGACTTATGTACTTTGTAGAGTTAACGCACCTCGCTTCCGTCACCTTGAAGATAGTAAGTGCTAGTGAGTGAGGACACAAAGCTTCTTTTTACGGTACAAAAGGAAAAAAAAAAATAGACGCAATGTGCCATTTGTAAACGTGGATTTTTTACTAGTGGTAACAGTCATGTAGAAATGTCAGATCGAGGTGGAGGAATTTACTGGCGAGCTCCAAACAGAAGCTTCTGTGTTTATCCTAAAACAGACACCCTCTCGCAGGGAAACCTGCCTGTCTTTCTGTGCATTTCCGCGAGGAGTAAAGATTTGACTTCGGCTGAATGATAGGGAATTAACGAAGGTTGCTTTTTGTTGTTTATTTCCTCAGCACCTTTGTTACAGTGCGCCAGTAACATTTAGAAGGATCTCCTGGCGCGAAATCCATAGCGTGACCTTTCGAGCGCGCCCCTACGTCTCATTTATGAAATGTTTGTTAAGGCAGTCCACCGGCTTTTCCCCTCGGCTCTGCTCCGCACGCCTTTAATCGATATCGCAGATTAAAATACTTCTCTAACTGCCTGTTATGAGCTGGCATTTCGAGATCAGAGTGTTTCTTGCTGTTTTTGTATTTTTTTTTTTAAGACGGGAGTTTTTCCACGATCACACGTAAATATACTCTATCAGGCAGCACCGCTGGTTTGAATGATGCCCTCCAGCTAGCTGAAATAGAGTCCGTATCCAGACGCAGGCTAGCTTCAGGTGGTGTGTTTGACGCGCATCACCTTAACTCCTCTTAATTTGTAAAAACTTAATGATTTATTTTTCACGCTCGCGCAGTCAATTTGGATATCTCACCGGGCGGGTTTTTTCCCCACTAACTTCACAATAGCGAGCTGGTGAGAATCTAGAAAGACAGGACACGGTCAGAAGACCTTGAGGCTGCAGCCTCCCGCGGTCCTGGCTAATATAGCCAAAAGGCACGCTCACATTTAATGACGGCTGAATCGCGCTCGGTACGCCACGGAAACCCGCCAGCAACTGCAATTCCAGCCTGCAGTTAAGGGTATTAGAATAATAAGCAATTCAAATTGCGTGCATTATATTCTGCATAATTAGACAATACGCTAATTGGTTCCTACACACGGTAAAGCCGTGTGAAGGCTGATTCCCTCAGCCAGGTCTACTAACAAGAGCTGGCTGCGGCTCGGAGGGATTGCTGCTGTGGCCAGAAGTGGATTTGGTACGTGTGTGTGTGTTGGCTTATGGTACTGGTAACGTGTTCGGGCTGGAGGTGCAGGTATTTGTTTTGGCACAGTGGTTCCAGCGTGCATTTGGCACAGTGATTTTCGACGTATGGGTCCACGTGTCTGTGTTTATGCGTCTCTTCGGTCAGGGGGGAACCAGTGATTTGCATTGGCCCTAGTTCAGGGGATTACCCGGTTCGAGTGTCGGGGACTGCTGTTCTGGGATATGAGACCCCCACCCACCCCCCCCCCCCCCCACATCCAGCGCAGCGTCATTTTGTCTCGCGTCGGGGCTCTGCTTCCTGCCTCCTCCACCGGCGAGGCGAGGTTTGTGTTTGCAGCCTCCTCGGCTTGTTTACCCTGGCATCTTTTAACACTCTCTGCAGGGACCCGGCTGGCTGGGGCTGCGGAGTCTCCGTGCTGAAACACAGGCTGACAGTGACATTACGTTTTTAACTGCCAGTGCAGCAGCGTGTTTATGGGTATTAATACCGCGGCGCTGACAGCTAGCGCACACTCTCTCTCAAGTAAATTCACGTCGCTGCCACAGAATTCCCGAAGAGTTTTCGGTTAACGCGTCCGCGTTAAAGCGGATCGCACTCGTCTAACATTTTTCATCTCATCATCTCGGTGCACCTCGCGGTGAAGGTTCTGGAAAAAAAACAAGTGTGACATTTTTCTGAATTTTAATGATAAAACGGTTAATATATTTTTTTTAAATGTGTTGTGTGCTGCTTTCAGGTTTATATCACTGTTCTGCTGAAAAAGCATGTCACGAACCAAAAATATACATTACATTAAATGCAAGAGAGTGTTTTTTTTTTTGTGTTGTTGAAAATAATAATTTTTAAATAAATTGTGAGTCTGCAGAAATATTACTGGAGTCTAAAAGGTTAAAGCATTTCCAGTAATGGTTTGACCTTGGACTGTGTCAGACAGGGTAGTAGATTGTCCATGACAGACATGGGTTTCTGTGGTGGAGCCTCCCCTGTAGTCCTCTGTAAGTAGGCATTAGCCTTAGCATGATGACCTGCGGGGATTTTTTCAGCCTCCACAACCAATATTACTGCCGTTTTTTTGATCCTGGCGTTTAAGTAGCAGTATAATTTCACCAGTTAGCTTGTCTTTCTAACAGGAGTGTAATTCTGTAGGAGGGAAAATATCAGCCTCTTGCATTTCTTACATGTAACGTGAAGCTGAGGACGAAAAGCATGCCCTATAAATCCAGAATACATCAGGCTGTGCTTGCTGTTTGTGTGAAGACAAAATAGCATTCTGGCTAGTGGGATATGAGGGGGGCGGAGATTCTAATATGAGACTTTAAAAAAAAATTCCATCTAGGAAGCTTTACTTCATTATCAGAAAGTGAATTAGATATTCCCTGCAGTAATACTAACATTAAATGAGACTTTTTTAATATGCTGGTCAGACGAACTGCTACTGGCCATCGGAGTTTAAAAAAAAATTAGGCACAGAGGACCGGGTCTCCCAGAAAATAAAAAATGAAAAAAATAAAAAAAATAAAATAACAGCAGCTCAACTTCAGAGAAGGCTCTCCTCCCCTTTTTCCTGCTTTGTGGGGGAGTGTGATTTTCAGCGTCTAAGACAGGGGGCCTAGCGCTTGTATATTTTGCGATGAACGGTGTGATGATGCCATCCTTTTTTGAGCCACTCAATAAAGCCTTCCTGGCATTATATTATTCTTTGGGAAAGAAGAAGGAACCGGAGAAGCGGGTTTTTATTAGAAAACATGAATCTTGTCACAGCGGGTGTGGAGAATACAAACGATGCGGAGTTACGAGTCGGACGGGCATCGCAAAGAGTCTCGGCGCCAGCTTAATATTCAGAATTATCAAAGTGATAACTCTGACGGCACGCCACCGCTTTCTCACACGGTTGATTGCTGGGTGCTCGTTTCGGGAGACTTAAAGTGACAGATCATTCCCCCCCCCCAAGAAAAAAAAACAGAAATAGACTTCTTTTCCGCTCCCGTTTGTCACTGAATTTGATGGATATCAGGGTTATGATTTGGCTGGCAGGATACCTTACACTGCTGAGTCGGGCCAGAAACAGTACACTGTGCTCTCGAGCAGCTTCGGACACGCCTTTACAGATGAGGTTTGGGTGGCCCGAGCGCGGGCAACGTCAACTGAAGGAATTTATAACAGCGCGGGCTGAATCACTTCCATTCCGCGTGCATTTCATTGATGAAAATGGCCGTGTAAGTGATTAAGCACTGTAGATGCGGACGGCAGTAATTGGGTTGACATTTTAGTTCAAATGAAACCAGAATGCGTTTGTAACGTATGTTGCCTTGGAAACATTGACATTATATTAGTGACAATGTAATACAAGTATGTTTCGTGGTGTTTTTTTTGCTGCTAGTACAGCACAGGCACTCTAAATACGACGTCCTCTCTGCGTAGAGCTAAGTAGGTCACGGGCTCTCTCTCGAGCTTCCCGGGTCCCATGAACGTCTTAACCTATAATTAAAATCGATTTCTAAATTCGTCACTTTTTTTCTCCTCATTAATCTCATTTTAATATATTGTCATTTGCCCAGGTGGGGTGATGCAATGGGGGGGGGGGGAAAGAAGGGGGCGCCGGCGCGAAAACAATTTCCCTGCTGTGTATTTCAGCCTCTAAAATACCCATCATTTCAGCCCGGCGAGTTAATGTTTTGTTTCCTTGCTTATGGGACGTCATGTCGACACCGCGTGTAAATTATCGTAGCCGCTGTCAGAGCCATTAAGTTGCGCGCAGTTCTCCGTTATTTGTGATTTTCTAATTTCGTCAGCGACTCCGCCTTGAGAAACCTTGATATTGCCAGTCGTTGTTTATTGCGGTGCTCCTCTTTGAATTGGAGCAAATTAAGATCCTCATTATTTTATTTGCTGGATTGAGACTCGTTAATGATCTTTCAACAAATTAAATAACCTTTGGGCATGGGAGGATTAATTAGATGAAAAGAATCATTTCCTTAATCTTTTTTTTTTTCTAAATGTTTTACATCTTGATGGGTACTAACATTTGAATTAGTTTTCATTTTAACTGCAGATCCCTAGTATTTGCGAAGCTGAATCAAGGTTGAAGACGCGTAATTACTTAAAAAGAACAATCAATGGAGCAGAGCCATTTTGAAGACTCGTGAGGAGATGGGGTGGGGGGGGGGGGGTGGGGGTGTTGGGGGCGGACACCTCACGTTTTCTCTTTTCTCTGCAGCCTTTCTCCCCCCGAAACATAACTGATTTATCAACTTTTTTTTTTTTTTTTTTTTGGCAGCGGAGGGTTTTCCATCATACCCGTGATGGTTTTGTGGTCCGGGAACCGGATCTGCGGCCGTGTTTCACTTTTACACGCCTCCAGCGCTGGGCGCAGTAAATATTTAACTCCCCTAAACAAGATGTGAAGTTCAAATAAGAACACCCGGAGTGAGGCGGCGTTTGAAGCGCGGATCGCAAATCAAATCTGCGCCGTAAACGCCTCCCGAAAAATAATTCACCACCTCGGGCGGCGGATCGAAGCCTGCCGTACACATTCCGGGGATAAACGGGGCGTGTTTGTAAAGACGTTGACATCGGTTACTCTGCGACTGCGACTTTTTGGTGCGCTATTTGATTCCGGTCTAAAGGGGGGTTTTGGCTGGATCTGTCCTGTCAAAAATGAACAACCGCCAAAAGCATCAGAAGAGCGCACTGCTATTCCCCTACCCCTCATGCATGTTACAGTGGTAATGCTGTAAGGCACAGCACACCACTGCAGACATTGTACATGCGCATTGCAAATGTAAAATCTTTCATCAGTATTCTACAACCTTCTCAAAAAAGAATACATGTATAAAATTTGGTAGGTTTGACTGTTGTGACGTGGTTGTTTTCGCCCATTTTGTTCTGATTGTCGTGCGCGCGTAATGTTGGCGAGGCTATTTTCACTCTATCAGTGCAGGTCTTACAGGCTTACAGACATTTACCCAGAACTAAACAAGCAAGAGCTACATTTTGCATGAGGTTATTCTTTTGTTTTGTGCGGAGTCTTCACCAGAGAATTATGTAAAATATGAACCCTGGGTAGACAGTGTTTTCCAAGCCAAATAATGCAACATGTCAAACTCTCTGGGAGATCTGTGAACTTGTGAAAGTCGTGCAAATGTAATGATACACTTTTCAAGTAAAAAAAACGTCTCTACAACATTAAACCGTGTGCAGGACAACCAGAACAAATGGGTGAAAACCACCTCACAAGAGTCAGACTTTCACCAAAAATCTATATTCTTTGTTGAGAAGATCGTAGGAGATTGATAAAAGATTTTAACATTTACAGTGCACGTGTAAATTAGCTACTGTTCAAACGTGTAGCTAGTGCATTGTATGTATTTTCAAACGTGACGCTGTTTTTAAACTAGCAACTAGCAGCTACAACTATTATAATGTACCCCATGAGAGAATTGTTCTTCTGGGTGCCGCTGATAGAAACATATCTTTACGTTACATTACAGGCATTTAGCAGACGCTCTGATGCAGAGTGACTTACATTGTATCCAGTTATACAGCTGGATATATACTGGAGCAGTGCAGGTTAAGTACCTTGCTCGAGGGTACAACGGCAGTGTCCTTTTGGGGAATCAAACCTGTGACCTTTAGTTGACCAACTCCTTAGCGTTCCTGTATTAGCCATCTTTCTGAAAAATAGCTTGAAACGGTGAATATGCGAAAACTTGGCCTTTTCTTTCTCCTCTCCTAACTTTTAGCTAAAATGCTTTCTCTTGACTGCTCTGCCTTAAGAAGTGGTGCTCAAGGGAAGGCTGTAACCTTTCAGATATACAGTACCTTAAAGTAAACGGCAGGTTATGTTAAATGGTTTGAGTTAGGTATTGAATGTTAAACAATTTTCTGTCTCTTTGGCTCAAAAAAAAAAAAAATGTCTGAAATCCAACTTGAACTGCTCTTCAATACACTTAAATAATTTCCATGTGTATGATCAGTATGGTCTTATATTTACCATGAAAAATGTATGGTTTGAACTCTTAAAGGTGAGCATTAAAAGAGTTTATTTGCTTTTATCCTCACTTGATTTTCTTTTTAGAGACTTTTGAAAAGGCAGTGAAGTTATAGGTAGAACACCCACTGAATAGGCAGTTTGTTGCTGTTACTGAAGTGGATATCAATATCTTCATTTGTTTTCTGCGTGTCTTTCTTAATCAACATCACAATGTCACACTTAACCAAAGGAATTAAAATGAGAATAAGAGAGGTAGGATAGCAAGAATTGGCCTACTTATCCTCCTCTCCTTGCAAATTGAATAAACAATGTTCTTAAATAAATAAAAGATAATTCGATCATGTAACTGAGCCTTAGATGAAGTCTTCTTCATGCTTCTTCTTGAATAGTTATATATTTTTGTAGAGTAAAATCTGTATAATTTCTTGGTTAATAGCATTTCATGCATTGATGTGATAACTTGCATTCTGGGATATTGAGGCATGCAAAGGGGACTTAGGTGAAAAGTGAGATTTACATTGTAAAATTTTAAGGAATGTCAGTTAGAGAATTTGGATGAAATAATTCGGGGCAAGCTTTGTTTTAAGGTTCAGGGAGATCAGGAGAAAGTGATGTGACACAGGCAGTTTTAAAATAAGAATCCACTTGTCAGTCAGGCTTCAGGGAGGGGGAATTGCATGCTGTATACAACTCTGGAAAACGTTAAGAGACCACCACATATTTTTTTTAAAAATCGGGGTTGCTCTACCAAATATTAATTGTTGATTCCATCCTAAGTGAAGATATTGTTATTTTAAACAATTTACTTATGGGTATAAACTTGTTTAGTTTGCATAATTCAATGTATAACAACGCTGCACATTTTTAGTATTTTGACCAGTCATTTTCTGTAAATATAAAAATATATTTTCCAAGCGATACTATTTTTGATTGGAATTAAAATCTCATGTGCTCAATAGTTCATGAAAGAATATCAAAAGTTAGATTTTACATAGTCACATATCCATAAAACATGGAACTGGAAATTTGATGTGGCCTCTTAATTTTTTCCAGAGCTTTAAGGGAAGGCACATTACATCGAATGGTTCCTGTGAAGCTTTAATAAAAAATAAACAGTCCATTGAATTTTACAACGGACTATTTATTCTCCACCGCCTAGGTTCTCTCCTTCTCTGCTTTCCTACTTTTTAGGTTTTGTCTATGCAGCATTATTGCAATCAAACCTTTTTTTTTTAAATTACAGATACTATATATTGTAAAGCTAAGCACAAATTTTTGGCAATCGCAAGTTTTAAACCCCAGAATGCATGTTGTAGATGCAGAGCAGGAAGCGTTCTCTGCGCACGCAGTGGTTGTTGTCGCAGACCGACGCAGGCTGCGTGCTGTGCAGCACATTAGCTTCGTGCGAGGCCTCGTAGCCTCGGCGACGGCGGCGGCTGCGCGTGTGTGTGGAGCGCGTGTGACAGGCAGTGGGGATTTTAGCGCTCGGGTGCGAGCGCGGTGCAGTTAACACAGGCTGCGCAGAAATCCTATTAGACAAGCGTCAGAGAATTAAGCAGAAAAGGAATATGAAAAAAAAGAAAAAAACCCGCCTTGACCCGTCTTTATTAGAGTCTGTCGGAGGGAACTAAGCAGATTTGGGACGCGTGTATCAATCGCGGGCCGTCTTCAAAGGTAAACCCATTCCTTGTAAGTTATCAGAGAGAACGGAATCGGCTGCCTCTGGCGGAGGGGAACGTTCGTTCCTCCCGCCGTCGCCGGCGAGGGAGGCTGATTAATGGAGGACGGGAGCCGCCGCGCGGAGGGGAGAGCCGCTTCCTCCACGGCGGCGCCTCCGCTGGAGGCAGCGAAGCCCGGCGACTTGGCTCGGCTCGGCTCGGCTCGGCTCGGCTCTCTTCGCTCGCCCCTCAGAGTCAGTGTGTTCGATTCGCTCACCCCTCAGAGACAGTGTGTTCGATTCGCTCACCCCTCAGAGACAGTGTGTTCGATTCGCTCGCCCCTCAGAGTCAGTGTGTTCGATTCGCTCACCCCTCAGAGTCAGTGTGTTCGATTCGCTCACCCCTCAGAGTCAGTGTGTTCGATTCGCTCGCCCCTCAGAGGCCGTGTGTTCGATTCGATCGCCCCTCAAAGGCAGTGTGTTTGGCCGGGCCCCCCGTGTGTTTGGCCGGGCCCCCCTTGCACAGAGGGTCTTTGGACGCCTCTTCCGGGCCCCCAGTGTACACTTTCAGGATCTACTGGGGACAGCGTGACCGGCCAGCTGTTCAGTCATTCAGGGAGATTATTTCTGGATTGTGTTCCCTGCAGGGCTGAAAGGGTAATGCCACAGTGGCCGTCGCTGCTGTTGGTGTATTCCTGGGGGTCAAGTCTTCTACTGTATGTGCTGCAATAACTGTATGAAGCTTTTATTATTAATGGTTATTATTATTATTATTATTAGTATTATAATAATGATCTGTTTGTGGGGGGCTGGTAATATAGTGCAGAGCATCATGGCACTATGCTGATCATCTTGGCAGGAAAAGAAAGCAGCCCAGCAGCTCTGGTTATTAATGGCTTTTCCCTCCGTGCTATTTATTAATTGCATCAGCTTGAAACCCGCCATCATCCACTGTTTTATGTATCTGCGGTTGCACGAAGAGACTTCAATTTAGGAGATTATATTAATACAAAGATAGGATTTCTGATAGCCACTTACAGTAACAAGACCATATTGAGTTTCCATCATAGATCGCCCCTGTGACAGATTCATTCCTCCTGTCCTGTGTTTTTTTTTTTTGCCTGTTAAATTCAACCAATGGATGGATTTACGACAGGAATTATTTTTTCCTCCCCTTCCTCTTCTTATTTCGCATTAACATCGCTTCAACTTTTTTAATCAAACGGCGTTCCAAAAAACGAGCGATTTGCCCGGCCGTAATCGGCCAATCGCGCGCCATCCCGGTTTTTTTATTAAATACGCGCTTCTGCACGTTCGCCTTTTTTTATGGTAAACGTTCCACCGGGGGAAACTGAAATCATTACAAAAATGGCGTCGTTACGCTCGCACGCCAACTCCAATTAGGGACATTTACATACGCAACGAGCCTCCAGATCGCGGCTCCGGCAGAGGCGCGTCGGCCGACCGGCTTCGGGACGACGCGTAATTCGTTTCGGCTCCGAGGAGTCCTGAAGGCGAAAGTTAATTTCCTAAAATTAAACTTAGCATATTAGCTGAGAGATTTATGTTAATCTGACTGGTGGGTCTCCGCGGCATCGTTTTTTTTTTTTCGGTGCTCACGCCCGTTACGGTGTGCGCCGAGCGAAGCTTCGTTATTAGCGCCGTTACTCTGCCGCCCGGCCGCCACGCCGCCGGTGCTTTTTGGTGTGGCGGGGGGCGCGGGGGGGGGGGGGGATCCGAGTGATTGTTTTGTCGAGCTTACGCGTTCGCTAAATTGACAAGCCTTGCATCGCCAGGGCTGGTTAAAGGATAATGACTGGCTTCTCTTTTACCCTCGCTATTACCGCTACACGCCCCCTCCTACAGAGACCTTCGCCCTGAGAAAGGTTACGGTGAGGGGTTCTCACCTCTGAACCGGGGCTTGGTCCTCCCCCGTGCTGGGTAATGCTGGGGGCAGGTACCCCAGGGTCCGTATCCCTCTGTGAGGCTCTTGGCTTGGGGAAGCTGTGGCCTGTACCGTGGCCTCGGGGGTGTCTGGTGAAGAGCTTCCTCTTCTGAAGGGCTCCGGTGTCGGGTCGAGGGGGCGACTTCTCCCGCGCTTCCGTACCCAGCGGCGTCCTCTTCGCCGCGGCATCTCCTGGCACGCCTTGGGGCAAGCCTTTCTGGGGGGGGGGGGGGGAGAGAATCTCGGTGCTAACGGGCGATGGGCTAACGAGCGTCTTTATTATGCGACCGCCGCAAGGTCGTTTCGCTCAGAGCGAGGCCCGCCGTCCGGCCGCGGAGCTTCCTGTCAGCCGCGCGTCCGCGCGCCGCCATCGGGGTCAGGACCTTACGCTCCCCCCCCCCGTCAGCGAGCTGCAGGGGAGGAGACAGATGGCGCCGGCCGCCAGCGTTATCCGCACCCACGTCCGTACCCGCCCTGGACCTCCGGCGAGCCACGAAAAAAGCGCCTGGGCGATGCTGCCAGCGAGGGTGTGCGTCGGGCGGGGGGTGGATGGGGGGGGTGGGGGTCGGGGGGGGGGGGGGGTGCGGGGCGGAACGGGCGGGTGGGGCCTTGGCAGCTGCAGACGGCTGAAGCATGCCGGTCATCAATTTTAACGAGAGGATTCCATTACCGCCCCATCAGATGGCGGCTGCTCAGACCCCGGGGCTTCTGGGAGACGTGGACACAAACAGCCTGTCTCGTCCAATCAGCGCTCGGAGCGGGGAGAGGAGACGGCGGGGCCCCCCGCGCGCGGCCCGGCGAGCGTGACGGCGCTAAAGAACTTCCGCGGCGGCGGCTCCCTTCCCGCCGCCGTATCGACAGCGTGACGCTAACCTGTCGGGGGGGAATGAAAGATTTATGATCTCTTTGCGGAGATTTGGTGCTTTTAGAATCTGAATGGCCTGGAAAGGCGTGTCCTCTCTCTTCTGAGCCTCTAATGTGTAAACCTTAGGAAACAAGTGATCATGGTACAGGGGCTTACTGACCTGTGTGCGTGACTGTGGTACACAAAACAAAACATGCACACACACACACACACACGCACACACGCATATAAATATATACACACACATATAAATAAGTAAAACGTCGTATGGGAAGAGTATATTATTCCTATCACAGAAATTGTAGTAATTGCTTTTACTCTGCATCTTTCTTTTCTATGTTTTTTTGTTGAGAAATATTCACCATTCAGTCCGAGTCGTTTTCCTTTTCTTCCCCTTCCTGTTTTTGCTGGCATCTCCTGCGTCATAAACCATTCATAAACACTTCCGCGTGTGCGCTCCCTGTTTAGCATGCAACACCGTGGAACAGTCTTGGACCCGAGGAGAACTAAACCGAGCGAATGAAATAGCTTTCCCCGGTACAATTTTTTTCTGTATCTCTTAAAATTTGAACAAATTGGATCCCGCAAGCTTTGTTTTAATTCAAATTATTTATGGAGAATCGCGGGAAGCGTGTATAAAAATATTCGATGGCTAAAGTTATGTTCGTAACGGTCTGAATGTTGAGGGTTGACTGACGTGCGGAAACGCCTTCGTTTCGCCACAGTTTCAGATGGAATTTTGACGGTCTACCAGAGGCTTGTCTCTCTCCTCTCCTCTCCTCTCCTCTCTCCTTCCTCCTCGCGCTCGCTGAGCCTCGCTGTGTTTCGTCCGCCAGCGCGCCGCTCCTGCGCAGACTCCTCGTCGCAGGTGAAGTCGTGCCGGAATCCCTCTCCCGGGATTAAAAAAAAAAAAAAAAAAAAAAAAAAAAACGCGGAGGCCTCACGAAGCGTCACACGCTCGGAGAACGAGGAGAAAAAAAAAAATAATAAAAATACGAGTGTCAGAAAAATGTCCAATTTGCAGTGATCCCGAGCCGGGATTACAGGGGCGAGGCCGGCGTTCCCCGGGAAACGGGGCGGGAGACGCTCCCGGGGTGAAGATTTATTTACATTCAGAGGGCTATTACCGCTGACCTTGCGGTGCCTGAGAAGCCCGCGCAAACCGAGGCCTAATAAATCAACTTTAACAAGCCGGCTTCCTGCCCGCGGCCCGCCGGCGCGGCCCCGGCCGCCGCCCGCCGTATTAATCTGAGCTGTCCGCGGAGGGTACCTGTGGATTCTATTTGCTTGATTGCGTTCGGCGGGAAGCCGGGGTCGTATAATTGCTCGGTGCGGCGCGCCTCGCTCCTCTCCGACGCGCTCGGTCCTCACGATCGGTATTCAGCGGCGTCCCCGAAGGCGCGGGCCAGACTGCGGACAGGAAGCCGTTTTCATCGGACAATGCGTAATTAAAACCGTTTCGTCCATTTAAAAAAAAAACAAACAAAAAAAAAAATATATATCACATAGGGGTTTTAATTGCAAATTCACAAGGTATGTGAAATGGGATTGTTCTGGTTTATTGAACTGGCCATGAAACAAAATCTAAATAGTAAGTGCATACCAGAAGCATTTATTGCATCGCAAGTAACATTTATATCCTCCGTATGAGTGTGATATTTAATCGGGTCGTTTGCAGTACAGGGTATATTGCTTTGGCTGAATTTTGTGTGTACAGATGCTGGTGCCAGAGTGTGTTTGTCCCCTCACACACGTGCGAAGCAGCCGCCCGCCCCTCTGCTTCCGTGCTGCAAATAAGCCCCAGCCGGCGTATAAAACATGGCGTCCCCGCGCCTCCTCCCCGCGCCTCCTCCCCGTGCCTCCTCCCCGCGCCTCATCCCCGCACTTAGGGGCTGGGGCACGCACATGTTGTTGTGACGGCCTGTCAGTCAGGGAGGCCGGCGCTGGCAGGTGGTCAGAGGCGGGGTCCCGCGCGGTGTCACATGACGCAAGATAGCCGGGCGTGTCCGCTGACGGATGGATGCGGAGAGACGTAGAGTGCCTTGTGTAGGAGACGTGGGTGAAGTGAAGTTGGTGGTGGGTGGGGTGGGGGTGGGGGGGGTTGTGGGGTGGAGTGGGGGTGCGGTGGTGGTGGTTGGGGTGGGGGTTGCGGTGTCTTAGGAGACGTGGGTAAAGTGAAGTTGGTGGTGGGTGGGGTGGGGCTGGGGGGGGGTTGTGGGGTGGAGTGGGGGTGCGGTGGGGGGGGGGGGGGGGGGGGTTGCGGTGGCTGCAGACGTAACAGAACACCAGGAAAAACAGAAACCCCATTGATGTCTTATTTTTGGCGCTGCTGCATTTTGCCGCGCGACACGGTGAATATCAATGGAGTCTGTGTCGCTGATCGGAAACAGAGATGTCACCCTGTCAGAGTGTGATGAAAAGCACCCTGCGACGATGTGGCATGTCTGTCTCCCCCCCCCCCCCCCCCCCTCCCCCCCCCCCCCCCCCCCCCCACCCCGTCTCAGGCTCTCCTTGATGCTCTCTCTCCTCTTCACACGGTCTTTGGTGCAGGACAGCGATGATTCGCAGTTATTCGTAGGTATTCCCGGTGCCCCCCCCATGGCAGGGAACGTGCCACAGAAGAGGCAGTGCTGCTTGGCATTGTTGGCAGCAGAGGGACAGCGATGCCTGAGCGTGGGGACAGAGAATGAGGGCTCGACCCCAGCCACCTCACCCGCTGCGGTCACTCGCCACGGTCCCCCCCCCCATCACGGTCACCCCCCGCCACGGTCTGCAGGAGGCCCTCCGAACGCGTCGTTTCCGCCGCGGGGCCCCAGGCTCGGCCTCTCTTTAATTATTGAGCGACAGGACCGCAGACGCACCCGTACCCCACCCCGCAGAACCCACAGGCTCTCTTCAAAGTCTGCTTTTTTTTTTTTTTTTCCTCCAGCAGGAGGATGTGCTGTACCCTGTCTAGAGAATCGCTGGGGAAACTGAGGGCCTGTTCTCCTACTTGCTTCTTGTGGCTTTTCATCAGCGCTGCCCTGGCTGCATAATGCTATAATCCGTCTCTACCTGTTGTGTAAACCCCTCTTAAGTCAATATGATGATCTTCTGCACAAATATAATGTGAATGTATAATGCTGTCAACCAAGGACCTGCCTCCTAATTGCATACAAACCTTGTGTTTTATATGCTTTGGCTGTAACTTAAAGATTTGCATTCATTCCGGCAGATGAGTGTGTTTTGATACAGTAGTCTCATTGAAGTAATTTCCCCCAGATGTTTCCGACTGAAAAGAAGATTTCCTATTCGGATCTCTATAATTGATTGTAATATGCAAAATTGATACTGAGGGTTTAAAGAGAATTCTTAGAATGCATCACTCCTTTTGAAATTCAAAATCGGCCCACACTGCATTGTTGTGGCTCCTCCAGTCACCAGTGTTGTTTGTGCAACCAATCAGACCTGCTTGGCAACCCCATGTCCTGTCTTGTTTGGTGGGGGGGGGGGGGGGGGGGGGGAGAGGGGGGGGGGGAGGTACGGACACCTTGCACATTGATTAGGTATTAATTATGAAGCAGATCAAACACAAAGTTCTTCTATGGTGTCTATAGCGCCTTGTCTGAATTTCCATTTAGATTGAAACGTAAGATCATAGGATCTTGATCGGAGCCTTAATGAGTTCCCACCTTTGATAATCGCCTGGTTTACTCATCACAATTTGTTTTGGTTTGAAAATACACTTTTCATGCAAGTAATTGCTTGGTGTTATAAATGATTTTTTTTTTTTCTATACTTGGGTCGAAATAAATGCGTTTTCTTTGTCGCAGAATTTGTATTAAAGGACATTGTTATTGAAAAATTGAGTGGAAAGTGCCCTAAACTATGAAATTTCGCATCAGCTCGTGGTAATAATGGGACCGTGGCAGGTCGTGTTGAATTATAGATTACTCTGCTGCGATTGGATGAGGTCAGACCCTTGGCACTTGGACTTAATAATTTACAGACCATATTATTATGGTTATAATTGCATTGGCAAGGTAGCTTTTTATCAAAAAGAATAAATAGAGAAGTATCGAAGACTTAAGGTCCTGACAAGACTCTGACTTCAATGAACTTTCTGCATGCCCTTGACATTTTGTGGGTGTTTCTTTTTTTAAAGGAAAATTATATTTTATAAATGATCTGACATTGTTTTATTGCTTAGCCCATTGCTCAGCAAGTAACCAGTCAAATCCTACAAAGCCCCTCGCCTGTTTGAGTAGTCATTTTAATATAATGCCGGGGGTCCCACGGGAGCGAAATCTATACACAGGCCGCACCTCGGACCCCATTTTAATATCTTGTTCCGGCTTGACTTGCGTCCCACAGCCTGTGACAGCAAAACAGTCAAAAGCCCCACAAAGGTATGAATTATTCCGGCTATCTTCGACAGATGGGAATAATTTAAAACAAAGGCAGTGCATCTCCTTAAGGTGAAAGAAGGTGTGGGGGGGGGGGGGGGGGGGGGGGGGGGGGGGGGGGGGGGGGGGGGGGGGGGGGGGGGGGGGGGGGGGGGGGGGGGGGGGGTTAGCGTTTTCCAATTATCTCTGCACCATTCATAACAACCGCTGCGCGCTGTTGGAATGCAGGAGTCCGTCCATCTATCAGAACGGGGCGGCTCCGTCGGCACAATGAGCCGGCGACGCGGGTCCGGTTTATCGAAAGGAGTTCGAGCGTCGCGGCCGACGAAACAGCCGAGACACAAAAACGAAGCGAGCGAAAGCGCGGGCGAGGTGCAGGCCCTGGTCCAGGTTTCGACCAATCGTAGCGCTCTGATTTGCGAGCTGAAACCCTGCGCGCCTCTCTTATGCAACAAAATGCAACCAAGTGTAAATAGTGGGGAAGAGATTCTGATTAAATGAGATTTGGTACATTTATAGCATGTTATGTAATATATATACTGTAATACTTCAGTGAAGCTTGAAAATGCATGAGTGGATTTGGAGTTCTTAAAATCCAGTTCGCGTTTAGATGTTTGGTGCCATGAGCTCGAAACCTTCCCATTTCTTACTGTCATCTTAATGCATTAAAAAAAACCCAAAAAAAAAAGTAGATTTCATTACCAGGAACCGGCAAAATAAACACAGAAAATTAAAGCACAAATGTAGCATAAGCTCCATTTTACTACATAATCTAACCCAATATTTGTTCTGTTTTTCTGTAATCTTAAGTGTCTTCATTCAAATCACACAAGCACACTAAATCTGACCTGATGTTTTAGCTGACTCACTTATAGCCTGTTATTTTAAAGATTTGTTAAGAGCATCCTTGTCTGTAGTCTGGTGCCCTTGGTTGTCCCAGCCAAGCATTGATCGCACCAAACCTTGCCTTAATATTTTAATCATGGAAAAATATATGCAGTATGATATCTGCCTAGTTACTAGATGATTGTCAAACGTCAAAGCAGATTATTAATAAACAACATTAGTCATCTTTGCTGGAAATGTGGGTGAGTTAGAGTCAGAAAAATAATGAATTGTAGTTTCCTTTCATCCTACCATGCTGCATTAAGAAAAACTAGCAGCATTATATTTAATTAGCCCAATTATGCCTACATTTTCAGAACATAAACAAGTGGACCAAAATAATTTTAATGGTGTTCAAGATGAAAAGAATTATAACTCCCAAGTGCACAAGAGAAGCACTAGCCCTAACTCAGAAAATGTCCTTTTAATCACAAGGTGCAGTAAACTTTAACGTTCTCACTACTCGAACGTGTGTTATGATTATGTTCGAAACCGCTCCGTTAGAATTCCACTTTTTATTTGGAATTCTAACTGTTTCCAAATGTAGGATTTCCAGCGTGGCAAATTTGTTTTATCTCTCGAAACCCAACAGTGATACACCATTGTCCCAGTTGTAAACCATTAGATCTTCAGGGCGCTGTTAGACTCAGCAGAGAGCATAACGACTGTTGATTTATCGGTGTCTAGTCTTTCTCATATGTTTTAATCCGGTAAAGATAATGACAGCGCGAGGCGTCTGTGCTCCGCGCGGCTATCTTTTGTCCGCGTGTTCGCTGCACTGTCCACTCGTTTCTCTGCTGATCTACCTCACTAATTCCCCATGTCTGTTCGAGGGTATTCATTCCGTAGCCGACACGGTAGCTGGATTTGTTTTCGTCTTGACAGCGTGAGCAAAACTCTTTGGCATTGCGGGGTGATGGAAACAACCTCATTAACGTCTTCCTTCCTGTCAGAGAAAAAGCCAGCAACGCGATGTTCGTGCGTCTCGTTTAGAAGAGCTCTTTCTCTCCTGTTATTCTAGAAAGGTGACAAACTGTGAACTATCTCCTCAGCAAGTATGGGATGAATTCGATGTGGAGGGTGTGAAAGAATAGTGAAGTTTTAAAAATGAATTTATTTTAAGAGAAATATGACAGAATTCCTCAACAGAACTTGGTAAATGCCATTATAAGTAATGGCGAACTGTAAATGCCAGCTGTGGAATTTCAACCATTTCTAAATAGCTGATATGGGCACGATTTGATCCTGCAAAGAGGTGACAAAATATTTTTTTTAAAGTGACAGGTGAACGGAAACCAGCTTTAATGGGTAAATATTTAATTTCCAGTTTTAAAAAAATATTTGATTTACCATTGAGCAAGCTATCAGTCTCCCCATTTTGCTACATCGTTATATTTGGTGCTTAGGATTCTGTGGATGTCTCTGCCTAAATATAGTTTTATGTTTCCGAACAGTTATTCATTAGGGGAACATGATGCCCTGCAGTGGCACTGGGCCACCCTTTATTGTGAACGAGCGACACTGAATGCAAAAATGACTTGCAATAAAGGCACTTACTGTAAATAGCTTGCCACAATGTTGCTATTTTTAGCATGTTGCCTACTTGCACTGAGTCCGTATTTATCCTGAAAATATTGATTTGAAATGACTGACGGATTAGGAACAATTCCAGTTCCTCGTCGTTTTTCCACACTTATTTTTGTAAGCAATTTCAGAGACACTTTGGATGTGAAAGGAACACTGCAAAACAGCATTGATTTCTTGATAATGACAGCCTACCATGTCTGTGTCTGTCATAGTATACAGGATATTTATTTTCATTTTTAAAAATTGGAAACTTGGAAACTAGGATTTGATTTAAAGCCAGCCTTTTAAGTCCACCCTGATTCATCTTCAAATACATATTGCCAATACTTTTTTTAAAAAGAAGGAAAAATCCTTGACCGCAGTATGACTATACTGGATTATAAGGCAAACTGCAAATACAACAATCCACTATTTCCCTCAAGATGCACAGTTGCTTCTTCTAGGTATCAATGACATTTAAACCCACATCTTTAATATTTGTTGAAAAACTATTCACATATTTGAGCACAGTTTGAGCAGATTCATATATTTAATGCATTCAGATTTAAAATAATTTAAAACATGAAATGTGTTCTGATTTGTGTCAGTGTGCATCCACTCATACTCTGCATTAATAAGATAAAGAAGAGAGTGCCTGTCATGTATTTCACAATTACATCTTCAAAAGCCTTCATACAGCTGACAGTTAATGCTAAAGAACAATGCTATGTGTGAAAGGTGTGTGTGTGTGTGTGTGTGTGTGTGTGTGTGTGTGTGTGTTGACAGCATGGCCTACTCTTGTGCACTGTGTAAACCTAGTAGCGGGGGGGTGGGGGGTAGAGAGAGATGCATGCTGGTCACCCCCTCCCCACTCCGGCAGTCGAGTCAAAGGGGATGTTCATGATTTGCTGGCCCGTTTATCCTGATCAGCGCAAACAACTTAAAACAATTGGCTTCGCGAAGTTGTTATACTTCTGGCCCAGTGGCTACAGAAGCTCTATCGTGCCTCGTCTGTTTCATTAGCTTTTAAGAACGAGACGGAAAACAAAATAATGAGGTTACGCTCCACAGCTGATAATAAGAAAAAAGATGTTATTGCTCTTGTAGAGGACTTAATCTCCGAGACAGGTTTAAAGAAGCTAATGGGAACATCTCATGCAAAACTAAAGAGACATTTCTTTGCAATAAACTCCATTTGGTGCCATATTTCAGTCGAGAAAAAAAGAAGTCAACATGTTTTATGGCCATGAAATCGCGTACCCTGAAGCAAGCCATTTTACAAAGTAGTAACCCATAAATACAAATAACTTCATTCTCTTAAAAAAATGTCTCGTTAACACATTCCTGCTCGTTGAGTTGCTATTTGTGACATTAAAACTCAGAATTAGCCTGTTTGAAAATTGAACCTCATGTTGCGCCATTACTTTCATGCGAAGAATTCTATCCAGCAAAGCTGTGTAGAATTTAAAAGTTGTTTTTGAAAATACAAAGTAAGAGAAGAATGTAGCATATTGAACTGTACAGTTGTACTGTACAGTTATTACGCAGTAGAAAAGACATATTCAGATAAGAAGCTTTACTGCTACACGGTCAAGGTTAGCTTCTTTCCCGTTTATGCCAGTAAAGTCCTAATTTATTTTGAAATTGAATTACATTCTCACTTAAATGATGTCTCCATGGTGATAGATATGAGTTTTTTTTTTTTTTAAATGGCGGGGACAAAGCAATCCTGAGTGTCAGAGGAGAAGTTTTTTTTACAGCAAGTCGAAGCAGCTGAAGATGCCTTTTGATCAAACACAATTTTAAGATGTAGTTAATGTGACGTGGTTAAGATGCACGTTTGCTAGACATTAAGGGTCTGTACTGTACATGCCTCTTGCTAATGGGCTGTTCCTTTTCTCTGAAAGCCTTTGCAGATCTGAAAGCTCTGCTCCTGCTGACACGCCCCTCCCTTTCTCTAGTACTTTAATTAGGGCTGTCCAACCGCGATCGGAATTGCTGAGGTTCGCGGGGGTCCTTCACCTCCGTCCCGTTCCCTGCCCGGTAGTAATCGCCCGCACCCGGCCGTTATCCGCACCCCCGGCCCCGATGGGAGCGGCGGGGTCTCCCCGGGCCCGGCGGCTTAAAAACAGCCCGCCTTTCCCCCCGCGCGGGGCTCGTAAATGGAAATCGTAGGCCGGGGGTTGCCGGGACCGGGGAGGAAGCGGCGGCAGCGGCGGCGGCTCCCGCCCGCGCCGAATCTTCCCTCTTCCCGATCCCGCGCGCTGAGGAATTACCCGCGCCTGCCGCGCGCAATCGGCAGAACCCACCCCCCCCGCGTGCAATCTGCCCCCGTCCCACGGGAGAGACGCGTCGTGATCTTAAGCAGGGCCCGGCTTCCGGAACAGCCTCGCGTGGCCCTGAGCGGACGCCGTGTGAGGTGTGGCTCCGGCAGGGGAACGGCGAGGGAAATTCGGTCCCCCTCCTGCTGTCGCGCAGATTGAAATACGCGCGGCTCCATTCTACCTGGAGTTTGCATTTTTTTTTTTTCTAGCTGATCCAGAAAACCCAAATATTCCTATTTATTTCAGCTTTTCCTGGTTGTGTTCCTGTCCGTCTCACCAGTGCTGTGAATGTGGTGACTAATAATTGATCCAGATGCAGTGTGGATCTCTTTTCTGGTACCACCTCAGTGCAGTGTGTGCCCTTAGACTGTGGACGACTGAAACGAGCGTCTTGCTCATTTTAATGCGGGAGGAAACGCTGTCTGCGTTCGTAATCATAAATTCACCGAAGGCGGACTCGTAAGATGTCCCAACAGTTTTCTACTTTTTTTTTTCTTGAAGAACTCATTTCTGCTCCTTCTGCTTCTCTTTTATCAGAAAAAAACAACGTGGCTCTTGCTTTATGCATATCACTCTCCCTGCTGCAGTCCAAATTAGGTTCCTAGAAAGAGAAGGGGGTGGGCAGAAGACAAGGGGCGTTCAAGAGAATGTGGGGGCGGGGTTGGGGGTTAAGGTAGGGTTTGCTGTTTTTTCCCCCCCCCCCCCTTTCATTTGTTCCTTTTTGAGGATGCATTTTACGGTGTAAATGCTGTACATGCGTCTCTAAATCTGCCGGAAATTTGAAAGATAAGATATTACTCACTCCTCACTAAAGAATGGAATTGACCACGGGCGTTGGACAGAGCTAGGGAGGACACGACCTCGCTGTCCTCAGTGGTAGTTATGATTCTGCACAAGGCCTTCAGTGGCTCACCTCTCTTCAGTAGCTTTAGAAGCTCTGCGCCCCGATGCTCGGGATTGGGCGGAGGGGCCTCGGTGGTGGGTGAGTCGGTCTCTGGCAGGTGTATGGCAGGGATTAGCCTGGAGCCCAGCGCTGTTGGGGGGGTTGGGGGGGGTGGTGGTTGGGGGGGGGTGTAGGGGCCTGATCTGTCTCTTTCAGTTCTGCGTAACCCGTAACAGAAGCGGTGATGGACACTGCAGACGTAAGCCTACTCTGCAGGGCCTACTGCAGACAGGGACGGAGGCGCACTCACCTGTCACAGACTGGGGGGTGGGGGGGGGCCGTCCTGTCCCTGATGGAATTGTGGAGTCTATAATGAAAGTTCGGGGCGGGGGAGAGATTAAATCAAAGGGGACAAGGACTGGAATTAGACGTCCCGTTTAATGGGAGAGTCCTGGTGGCTTTTTCGCAGTTGTCTTAAGGCTGTCAGTACGGAGTCGTGAGAAGGGGGGGGCGGGCGGGGTAGGGGCGGGAGGGGTGGTGGGGGGGTGAGTGGGAGTCTTTGCACTGAACCTCTCTTCGCTAACTCGATGTCAGCAAGTGAGTTTTCGTGTTGCGTGATTAACTTGCTTGTCTTTTTTTGTTGCGAAAGCTTTGAACAAATGAATTCATGAAAAATTTATGCACTGCCATAAATGCTGTAACTGATAAATCAGAATCCCCTTCTTTATGGCCTGTACATTATGACATTATTCTCTTCTCATATTTTGCTATAATTTGTAGAGACATTGTTATCTCCTTTTTTATGGACTTAAATATATGCCATATTATAAAATGGATAAACCTCTGCCTGCTCTGTAGTATATCGTATGAAGGAAGAAGATTGAGGAAAAAACACTTTAATGGACACGAGTCTTTTTTTTTTATTGCTTCTCCCCCATTTTCTCTCCCGTTTGGTATGCCCGGTGTTGGAGCTGGCTCTTTGAAATGTGGGCCTATCCGTTCACTAGAACGAGGCCATAACCAGATGAGCTGCCCTATCTAAGTAATTTTAATTGTGGTACTATCTCTTCGGTCTTTTCCAGTGTGAAAGGCTTACTGCCATGCTGGGCGTGTTCAGTGTATCCACAGTAATGCTCGTGTTTTACCAAGACGTCAAGCGAGAAGGCATGGGATCACAGCCCTTTCGTGGACTGGAGTAAACGAGCAGACCTATTGTGCAGTACACATGACATTGTTCAGGAGATGCAGCGATGACTCGCGAATGGTTGTACACCTTGTTTTTTTTCATGGAATTTTCTTTGACTGATAAGAGAGAGGATTGAGAAATTTGTACAGTCATCAGATGTTCGTGGAGCAGTTCAATTTTAGGTATCTAGTGTACGTATTAATAAGTGAAATAATTGTCTTGGAAAGATGTAGTTTTGAGAGGTCCAGCTAATGTAATGGTCTGCCTAGGGACTGTTTTTCCTGTTTTTCCGTAGCACGAAGGGTAATCCTTCTCCGGAGTTCTGGGTTTGTGGACCTGTCCCGGCCCGTCGCGTGTCACTTCCTGTTTAATTTGGCAGGTTGGCTCAGAGTGATGCTTCCCCTGGACCGCTGTCAGCGTGAGGGATGGGCGAGAGCAGCAGCAGCAGGAGCCGTGTGAAAGGCTTCCGTCCCCATTGCGTTTTTAAGCTTCAGCTTGTCTGTAAAGAGCCCATTTCAAGCTACAGTTCTTCGGTTTATCAATATCTTTCCCAGATTGATTCCCCCTCCCGCTAGACGAACACGGGTTCGGTTTTCTCTCCCCGCATAGGAAAATAAATGAACTATGAAAGCGGATGCCTGCCGTTCGCGCGGGCCTCTCAGAGGGAACGCTTTGCAAACGAAACACCGGTTTTCGTTTGAAAGGGACGCTGGAACACGAGCCGAGCGGCTGAAAAAAAAAGGGGCGCGGAACGTTTGTTTTGCGCCGGTTAGAAGAATTCCGTTTCCTTCTTCCCCCCCCCCCCCTAATTTCTGCAGTGTCAAAGCGCGGGGCGCCCGTGTAGGGAGGGTGTAGCGAAGATCGATCGCTCCCCCCGAAGAGAAGTTCTGGGGTGACTTTGCGCCAATGCATTAGAAGATTAAAAGTAATGTGTCTGAATGCCGCCGCTGCCGCCGCCGCCGCCGCCGCCGCCGCCGCCGCTGCTTAATTGATTCCGGGTTCCCCTCCGGACGAGGCGGCCGTATCGATCGCTTCCACCAATCTCTTGATTGCGAATTCCGATGTCAGAGAAGCCAGCTCTAATGCCATAATCATACACTTGTGATGACGGGGGGAGTCTTTTCTAATCAGGTGCTGCCGACCGTGCCAGGAGTCACTGCACGGAAGCAATCAGTAAGCTCTCGTTAAGGACGCCTCTGAGATACTTTGACAACCTTCCTAGCATATCGTTTCCCTTTCCTTGTCTCTGAAATGTGTGTATTTAGTCATTTATTGTGACAACTTTGGTTCCAGTTGGAGAGTTGTTATTGTATGTTGTGGTCTTATTTATTTCTGGGCTTGAATCCATTTGGAGAAAAAAAAAATGATTTGTGAACCAATCTCATACAGGAGAGCTGGTTTCTATATTAAATTAAATAGAAGGGACATCCTGAAGGTTTTCGTGTGTAGTCCTTTAGACTCGTATGTAATTGTCACACTGAGAGTGAAATCCTCACACATTTTCTGGAAGTTGCTGCCATGTCATTGTAACAGAAAAAGGTGTGTTATTGAGCGAATAATAAGAATGATTAGCTTCCACCTTAAAAGTGTGACATGGACATTTTGCAATGGCTCAGTGACAAATCCTGGAAGACAATCAGTTGAAATAACTGGCTACATTGTTACCCACCGCAAAAAAAAAAAAATTCACCAGCGAAATCCTGATGATGATGAACTTATCCTCATCCTCTCTCTCTCTCTTCCTGAACGATATCGTCAGTATGCGCGTACCGGGCTGTGCATATCAAGATGCAGACACCGGCTCGGCCGTCCAATATACTCCTGTCAATCACGTCGGTAATGCAATCTGGACGCCGTTGATGCTGCCTGCCACGCGCTTCTCCCCGATGTGTCTAGAACAGTAAATAATGTGAATAATTCCGGGGAATTTAACGTGACAGGAATGTTGTCATATTATGTCGGCGACGCCACTGGCGCCGCTCTAATTTCCCATTGATGTTTTGCATATTTCCGACGCAGCAGCGAACGCTCCGATTCACTGTCATTTAACTTTGGTGGAACAGACCCAATTCCTTTCTTCTCCGATTCGTTGTAAACACCATCAGAGTGGCAGCGATGATATTTTTGGACAGTATTAATGCGGGAGCCTCCATTTGTGTCAGGACTCAGCGTGCAAGTTGTGAAGCGAATGACTCGCGGTGGAAATTGTAGACTTTGATTGATGAGAGAGCCCGAGGTTTGTAAACAGCGTTGCTCTCGCTGCACAGTCATTAGCTGGCTGTTACTACCGCGAAGCCTGTACGGAACCAGAATCCGTTAGGTTTTATGTAGTATGCAAAAATGGCCGCGGCAATTAGAGTAATTACCAGTGCAAAGAGCTGCTTCAACATTATGTACCGTTTTCCCAGGATTTATACAAGATTTGAATTTACATAATGATGCTTTTCCACTTAGAAAATTCAGTTAGTACAGACATCTACACATTTTGTTAATAGTATGGTTGCATTCTGAAATTACAGGTTTAATAGAGGTTCAAGGCTAAATCGGTGTGCAAGTTATAGCACTCTGACTGAACCCACAGAACTTCCTCCACCAGATAGCGAGGTACCCACTACCCAGGCCCAGCCCACATCACGCAGTGAAAAGATGTTTGTTGACCAGCATCTACCGAAGCACAGCTCACCCAATGGCTCTGAAGTTTTGACCTTTTCGGAGTACTGAGCGTTTTGAGTGTCCAGCGGGGAGCCAGGTAGGCGCGAGGGCGAGGCTAACAGAAACACGTTAGCACGTTAGCACGAGGCGCTGGGAAACATCATTACTGCAGCTGGCACTGCGGCCGCTGGGCCTCTCCCGCCTGCAGTTCCACTCTCCCGCCTGCAGAGGGCAGTCTGTCACTTCCGTAGAAGCCGAGGCGACTGCATTCCGTTGCCTGGCACTCACGCCGACAGAACCCTCTCAGACATATGTTTAAGAGCGCTGTATAAACTGCGGTATATCTGATGGAGGATTAAAAGGGCTCGGCACCAGACTGACACGCGTCCTGGCGCTGACAGCTATAAGAGGCCGGTACCCGTGGAAACGCGTCCCTGACAGCTGCACATGACAGGAGAGAGCCGAACGGAACAAACACTCTTAAACATTACCTGGATCATGCTAATGGGATTTTGCATAAACTGCTTGTCAGCAAAGATATGAATTGATCCTCTCTGTTTCCCCCCCCCCCCCCCCCCCTGGACCGGCGAAGGCGTGGGGTAATTTTCCGTTGAAAGCGCCTGAGAATTTCCACAGAAAAGGGTGATATCTGGCATTATCGGGAGAGAGGGGACTTGTTTAATAATGGATGCAAATAGCAGAGGGCCCATCGATTGAGATGTGGATTTGATAGGACTGCGGAAGGGGTGGGTGGGCGGAAGGGGGGGGGGGGGGGGGCTGCTGTAAACTTTAATGTTTACGGGTGTGCATCATGGCTCTGTGCTCTCACAAACATGGGCAGAAATGGATTTAATTTGGACATATTTTTAAAAATGCATTAAAGGCACACACACGTGCACACACACACACACACACGCACACACACACACGCAGTTTGTTTTCCGCTGACATAGGCGGTGACTTGGACCAAGGGCATCGTTTCTGCTGTGTGCTTCCACAGTGCGCTGGAAACCCAGCTGTGTCGCTCGCTCAGGGTGCCGCTATTTAAGAAGCACTATCTGGAAAGACCATCTGAAGAGGGCCAAATGGAAGTGCTGCTCCCTCCCCAGAGTGAAAGCCCTGCTGCCGCCCAGACCTCCAGCCTTTCCCCTTACACACGTCCCACATATTCATTTTAAGGCACGGTCCATTCAGCCAGAATTGTGCTAATGCTGCAAGCATAAATTTTTCTTTTTTTTTAATTTTTTAATTTAACCAGTTTAGTCTCATTGAGATTAGAAATCTCTTTTTCAAGAGAGACCTGGCCAGGAAAGCAGCAGTCGATTACAGACACAACAAAATCTCAACATTCAACATACTATGAAAGCAGACAAACAGCAACGTTCAAAGTTTCACAATCTGGTTACACATGGGCAGTCTGTAGTGCAACTAAGGGTCAAACAAATGCCCCCCCCCCCCCCACTTCATCAACAGGACTTTTCATTTTGCACCATGCTGGCTGAGGCCATCCTAATTAAGAGCCCTTTTTTGGGGGGGGGGGGGGGGGGGGGGGGCTCTGTCTCGGAGGGAGAACTAAGCCAGCGCTTAATTCTGGAAGAGCTCGTTTAGCAGCCCCTGTCTTCCCGTGTTCTGAAGGTGTGATTTGCATCTCGCATGCAGAATATTCAGATCTGAACTTCAGTGGGAAGCTCTGGGAGACGGTTGTCAATTAGGCCTGCGTGGCTGTTCCTGCGCTGCTCTGTTCATTAGGGAGTCCGGGCACTTTGGTGGGCTCACCTGGGGAACCCCGCCTGTCGCTATGTTGGCACAGCGCCGTTGCCATGGGAGACGTAAGTTATCATGAGCTGCGATCGGGGGGGGTGTTCCTGGAAATTTTCACCCGGTCCGCTTCAAAAATGAGGATTCGGAAGCAGGTCTCTCCAGCGAAGAAGCTGGGGGTTGTGTCTCATAAAGGAGTTTTTTTTTGTTTTGGGGGGAAGTGAAATATCAGCCCTTTATTTTTTTCCTCTCCGAACCTGCCGCACGGTTGATGAGAGCCTGGCACCGCGGTGGGCAGCCCCTGGTGCGGGAAAGGCATATGCTTGGCTGTCTGTGCGTGGGCTGCGCGCTCCATGTTTTATTGAATAGTCGCTTGAATGTATTTAAATGTGATAAATCTCAAGCCCACTCACCGGCTTCCGCTTCACCTGGAATGGTTTACTGAGCGCGTGCGTGGCGGGCGGGGCGCGGTTTGCCGCGACGCTCGCCCTCGTCGGGTCGGGCGACGCCACGCTCGCCTCGCCGCGGCTACGCTAACGTCGCTCCTCTGAGTAAAAGGATACTCTTCGGGCCTTTGAGCTCAGGTGACTTACTCAGGGGGAATCTGTGCCCACTGGGGACGCGTCCTCTCCCTCTCTGGCACAGTGGCTCTCATCTTTTTGCATGTTAATCACCACGCATCGCTTCGTTTCGCACGCCGACCGCGCCACCATAACATCATCCAGGAAATAATTCAAAGGAAATGTCATCCTTTTTTGGTGGTGTAAACCGGGGAACAAGGGAACTTAGTTTTTTTTATTCTTCTCCCCCCTCTCCCTCCCCCCCATGCATGTCTTAAGATGTGTGTGTTTTTTAATCTTGTAACTTCTGTATGCAGAATGTGTCTTTTGCGTCTGTTTATGGACTGAATTTGAATGCGTGTATCTTAAACCAGCTGCTGTATAAAAATTATACTGCAGCTCAGTGTGTGTGTGTGTGTGTAAGTGTGTGAGAACATCTTTTTTTTTGTGGGCTGTGGTTTTTACAGAAGGAAGTGAAGCATTAGATTTTATTGCGGGTCAAACAGTACATTAAACCAGGTGATATAATGACAGTGAATTTACTAGGTCTGACTGTTGTGTGTGTGTGTGTGTGGTTTAATTAGGATTGGTCTTTGCGGGCTTTCTTTGAAAGAATGAACATCTACCTTCTTGTGTGAAAGATGAACTAACAGCACATTACTTTTATCCCGTTAATGTCGGCTGTGTATATACTCAGTGAAATATCGCTGTGTGGGGAAGACTAGACCTGAAGCCAGACTGTAAGGTGGAGCTCTTGTTTCTGTACCCTTTTCCAGATGGATGACCTTAATTGCTTCAGTAAACGTCTGGCTTTATAAATTATGAAAAATATTAAACATAATTTATGTGAGTCACCACGGATAGGGGAAGCTGCCAAACAAATAATTAATGTAGTATAATTTCATGTAAAATAAGGCAATTATGATCAGCGCTCAGTTTCCAAAATGAGACTAACACGATTGGCACTTAAAGGCGGAAATAAAATGCCTGTGTTATTTATGAGCTGAGTAAAAAACAAGGCAGCTAAAATCAAATTGGAGACGATTCTCGCAAATCTTATTTTAAATTTTTTTATTTACCGAAGGCTGCTTGAAACGGCAAGCATGACTGTTCACACAATTACGAAATAATGACTATGCACAAGTCTCAAATTGATACGCTTGGAACATCTTTTTTTTTGTCGATGATCCCTGGTGATGCACTGACTGCAGAGCAATCAGCTTTTCCAGGGTTTTGGCTGTCTGCTGGGAGGAGGGAGAGGGTCAGATTCCTGGCTTAGCAGACACGGTGCGGAATGCCCGATTGTGCATTATTCAAGCGTATCGTATGAAAAAAAAGTGCATTAAAACCGTGCAGCGGGACACGGAGAATGTGAATTTTTTGACCAGGTGGGTGTTCCCCTTTAAGAGCTGCAAATTAAATGTTAATGAAACCTATGAATAGCTTATGTATGTTGTGAATACCAACCAGCCCCTTGAACGAGACGGGGCCACACACACACACACACACGCGTGCGTGTGTGAGTGGAGGACGAGCCCGCACACTGGATTCTCTGTGCGAGGGGGGAGAGACGCTCTGCATAGAAATGGTGATTATTAGTCTCTGGTGGAACGTGAAAGCTCCAGTTCCCCTCATCTCTCCGTCATGAATAAAGGAGGGTAGTAAACAGGAACACTTCCCATCTGTCCCTACGCCTGCCTCCCCCCCTCCCCCCCCCCCCCCCACCCAACCCCGCCTTCCTCCCTGCCCCCCCCCCCCCCCCCCAGGCAGCGAACCCAGCCCATGTTACCGCAACATATTCGCACCTCGCTGTTTGCCGATGCAGGCACGGGCAAGTCTTCACTGTTGCCGCACTCGGGCAGAATGATAAATATCAGCAGCGCTGACTTGTTAACCTCCCGATAATGAAAAAAGGTGGCGAGAAGCTGTTTCTGATGTACACAATACCGCGCTTGTGAGGGGTGGGGGGGGGGGGGGGTGGCGAGGGGGGGGGCAAATCATTACTCTGGGCCAGTGGGAGGAGTCGGCCGCTCGCCTCTGTCACGCCGTCGCCCGGTTTTGCTGAATGACCTGTTGATTAGCGAGCGGCGGACGAGGGGGGGGGGGGGGTTGGCGGTTGATTGGGGCGAGGCCCTACAGGACCGAGAGCGGGTTGCCAGGTGACTGCGGCCACGGAGAGCTCAGAGGATCAGATGTATAACATCATCAGCTGAAACACCCCCCCCCCCCCCCCATGCGGCCGTGTCAAAGAGAGAAGGACGCGGGGGGGCTTTTTTAATATTTGTGGTTATCGATCGGGCCCGTAATGTGATTTCGCCCGTCCGGCTTCCTCTTTGCAAATATTGGGGGCAAAGAGGCGAGCGGCGCCCGCCGTAAATCCTCTTTCTTCCTCGTCAGTTTATTTTTTCTGGACCCTCCGTGCCGCTGGGCGCCGGCCTGCGGCAGTAAAGTCCTCCGGCTGGTGGGCTTTTACGGCCGGCAACAGGCAGCCTCTCCCCATTTCACTGCGCCCCTGCCAGGCCCCGAGCAGCCTAAAACCAGCCCGTACAGAAAAGCCGTAAAACCCCCTCGCCTGACGGGGGGGGGGGGGGGGGGGGGGATTTACACACCTAATTTCCTAATAAAATTATAAATCTCCGGCACTCCCCTGGCTGGTGGCACTCTGAGCGATCGTCACCTGCTCGTCATTTTTCACCTGGAGTATTTCGATGCTTTTTTCCCGACGCGGGCGGAGCCCGGGGCGTTGAGTTACGAGGCTCCGCAGCCCGGCGGGACGATGAGCGCTTTTGATGAAACGCCGCGCCCCTTCTTCGCACGCGCGGGGCGCGGTCGAGCGGAACGCGCGAGGAGTTCCTGTCCCCACGCAGCGTGGTGGCGAGGCCTACAGGACCTCCCCGTGAAAAAAACCAAAAATAAAAGCCCACGCGAGGTGAGCCGTGTTTCGCGGCACGGTGATCTGTAAAGAAAACAGAGAGCAGAACGCGCACGGTGTTCTCTGGGCGCGTGCGGACGTGTGCGGGGAACGGCGGGGGCTTAATAATTGATCTGAGCCTGAATATTTCAGGGGCCTGTTTGTGGAGCCGGTGCCTGCGCGCTCCTGTTGCTCCTGTTGCAGGCCGCCCGTCCCCGCTGCAGAAACGCTGAGGCAGCTCTTCTTTCCCCGGGCCTCGCCGGGAGCGCTGCCAGCGCGTTTCCAGCGCGTTTCGAGTGCGTTTGGAGCGCGTTTGGAGCGCGTGGGCGTACGCACGTGCGTGTGTGTGGTCGCGTGCGTGTTCTCACCGACAGTGAGGTGGGTGGGCGGGAACGAGCAGCGAGTGTCGTTTCCTCTGATAGAGAGCTGTCCTCTCCTGTTCGGTGTGTCCGCGTCGTTTTGCCTGCTCATTGTTACCGAATCCCGCCAACGTCTGGGGGGGAGGGGCCCATCTGTCCGCCCCCCCCCCCCCCCCAGGCAGAGGCTGTGAATGAACTTTCTGGAGACGCTGTCTCCGCTGATCCCCCCCCTTGGCGTCCGCCCAACGCCATAGACCGGTGCGAGGAAAGGCCCTATGAACCCAAGCGCCATCGAATGGCCTCTGCGCCCTCTGGTTAAACCTCAGTTCCCGCTCTGGTGCTGCGTTCGTGTCCGTCCTGTTACTCGACCCACCCCGTTCTCAGAGCGTGCTCGTTGGAGCCTGCCGCAGAGGGCGGGGCGTCGGGCGAGGACGGCGGGTCCGAGGGGCGCGGCGAGCCCGTTAGCTGCAGCGTGCGGCGCGTTCAGAGCTCCGCGCGTCCTGCAGCGCTCGCCTCGCCGTCCGCGGGTCCATCGTCCGTCATGTCTGGCTCCTCCCCTCTGGACCGGACAGTCACGCGGGTGACTCGCTCTGACGGGGCCCTGTGACCTGGCGCGTGGAAGTTTTTTTAGTTTTTTTTTTTTTTTTTGAGAGCGGCTTTTTTTTGAGGGAGCAGCAGACACTCCGGAGAGAGCCGGTTTTATTTCTGTGATGTTTTCATAAATCTGCCCACCGGGGAGAACAGCTACAGGCACAGGTGCGACGCGCGTGCAGACGCTTATGCTAATTTAGCGATGGGATGTTTTACTTTGCCGTCGCGCGGCTCGCTCCTCTGGAGGACGCGTCTGAGTGATACAGCCCGTCTCTGCTCGTAATTAGCTCGCCTCCATTAAACGATGCCTCGGCTGAAATTTCTCCGTTTAGCTGGTTTTGAGTGTTAATGTTTTTTTTAAAGTTTTTTTTTTTTTTTACTGCCTTGGAGGGGTTTCTTTTCAGTGAGAACAAGACTGTGAAATATGCTGCAGTCTCATCCCTGTCCTGCTAATATCCTGCTTTAGCTGTGGCAATTAAAAATAGTCCGGGAGAACGGTTTTAGCTCATCTCAAAGTCTGTTTGAAAGGTACACCTTGTTTACAGTCCTTTGAAGAAGTCTGTTTCATAGCCCCTCTGTTTTTGAGCTCTCTCCGCCGTTTATCTGGGAGCTCAGTCTTTCCTCTCTTCAGTGCTGTGCATTAAAATCCCTAAACCATAGAACGTTCCCGCTTTTATCCTCTCAACAGTCTCTCCTTTGCTCTCCCTCCCCCCATTGGAATACAGTAGAGCGTAGACTGCTAATTCCCCAAATCTGCATTTTTTAAAGGCTGACATCGGTCACCCTGTCACTAGAATCTGCTGAAAGGTGGGAGGGGGTGAATCGACCAATGAGATGAGCCGTGTGCCGGACGTGTCATTACTGACTGTCTCCCCCTGGGCTGGCGCATCACCACGGAGGTTAAGCCACTTTGGCTGCTTGGTGCCAGTTGGCACGGCGACCGTCTCTTGGGAACGGGGGCCCGCCCGGTCTCCCGAGACCCTTGGCGACCGTCTCTCAGGAGACCGCCAAAGGTGGGAGCAGCGATGGCACACGACAGGCGGATGCCAAGCGCGTCAGGAGAAGACACGGACCAGGAGGAGCGGGGGTAGGCTAGCGTACGACAGCAGCTTATAGCACAGCTAGCGTTTAGCGCTGCTAGCGTTCAGCCCAGCTGGAGTTCAGCCCTGCTAGCGTTTAGCACAGCTAGCGTTTAGCGCAGCTAGCATTTAGCGCAGCTAGCATTCAGCGCAGCTAGCGTTTAGCCCAGCTAGAGTTCAGCCCTGCTAGCGTTTAGCCCAGCTAGCGTTTAGCGCAGCTAGCGTTTAGCGCAGCCGGAATAAGTGAGCTGCATCTCTGCTTATTTCAGTCGAGGCGAGGGTGGGAAGCCGGGCCGGACGCCAGGCCCGAGCCTGTTTGATGAATGCCTCTATCCGCTGGCATCACGTGCCGAATTCTCTGCCTGGCTGGTACAGCGGCGGGCCTGACGTTATCTCACCCAGGGAGCGCGTACGCTAGGTTCAGCGCACGTGACTCATCCAGGGAACCTTCCTCGGGGGGGGGGGGGGGGGGGGGTGGCAGTGACGGAAAGGTCACACCTGCCACTTCTGGAGACGGGGGCAGAGGAGCCTGGAGGAGCCCCGCACGGCTGTCCCGCCCCCGCCCGAACCCCTGCCACTCTCCGTCACCGCTTGAGTTGCGGGCTCTTTATTTCAGCCGCCCCGCACTCACCCTCTGACAGGTGACAAGCCCAGACGGGCGGAGCGGCCTGTTCCCATCACCCCGCACTCTCACGCTGTGTTCTCCTGTGTCACGCGCGCTGACAAATTATTTAATAACACCGCTTCCTTTCTGACACATTAATCTGAGACGTCGCCGTCACGCGTTAATATATATATTTTACGCAGCGTTGTACAGCCCTACATGCCATGGTACCGTTTGGAAGAGGTTCATGTTAAGAATGTTTTTGTGGTTTTATGTTATGGTATTGTTTATGTTTCACAAATGGAACACTTTAGGAAAATTGAGAAGCAAATACAGAAACAAAACAAAAAAAAAAAAAAATCGATGTTGCGCTTTAACAGTGTTGTTGTTTAATCAGTCATGGCCCCCGTGCCAGAGACTCTTAGGATGGGGGTGTGTCGCCGTAGTGCTACACTGCCAACGCTCTCCTGTGCTCCCCCTCTGGGCTTCACAGCTTCCAGCACACTGCTTATTCTTTTTTTAAAAATGGTGACACAATTTTTTTTTGGGTGGGGGTGGGGGGGGGTGCAAATACAAACGGTGAATTCTCTGAACTAATTCGCTCTCTGCCCTACTTGCTGGTTTCGCCAGTGGTTTCGAGACCACCCCCCCCCCCCGCCCTTCACTGTTGCCTGGTGTGTCCCCCCCCCCCCCCCCCCCCCCTGCAGGGGGGGTCCCAGGGCAGCGCCCGCGTCCCGGCGACGGCAGGCCGTCGGCTGTTTCGCCGTGTCGCGCGGCGGAGACGAGTCTCCATTCAACAGGCTAATTAATCTTGCTTTGTGGAAGTGGCCCGTGCCAGCCCAGCGCGGGCAGCGCTGCTGACGCAGGCCTTCCCCCAGCCCGGGCGCTCATTTACGGGCAGTTAAAGATCTCTGCATCTCTTATTAGGTGGGACCGGGCGCGGGGCGGGTGATGAATAGGTGTTTCTACTGCTATTGAATGGACACGGCCCTCCGAGATGGGGCCGGTTTAATGGTGCGGATATTAGAAGAAACGGCTTTTGTTTTCCGAAAGATCTCCGGCTGAATGGGTCCAATAACAACTGATTAGAGGAAGGCGAGGGCCTCTTCCCTTCCTCGTTGTTTTCGGGCCCTTTTGGTCTATTGTCATCATTGGTGGGGGGGTGGGGGGGGTTGTATTTAGCATGCGGGGGAGGTAAAAAAAACGAAAAAGAGGGACAAACAAGCCTGGCGTGTGAACATCGGCCGAACGCTCGGCCCGTTGCCAGGGCCGGGGATAATAGCGCGGGAACGCCGCGGGTCCTTCTGGTGCGAGCCGGGGCTGATGGGTATTCGGCGGCGTTACCCGGTGCCGACGGGGCCGCGCGGCGGCGGTAGAGACGTGCGCCGGCGGGATTTCGGAGCGAGCGCTTGCACGCCCGCGGGAGGCTGGCAGCGGAACGGGCTAACGGCCAACTGAGCACGCCCCCCCCCCCCCCCGGAGTGACGGACGGGACCGGGAGCAGCGCCGTTACCCGGGCCCCCCAGGGGCCCCCCCTGCCGTCATTAATCACGGGACCCCGTCACTTCACCGGGGGAGCAATCTACTCAGGGGCCGCCAAATAAGGAGCTAACGCCGTTAGCGTCTAACCTGAGCGAGCCGCGACGCTTCATTCCTGCCAGGACGCCTCCGAACGCCCGGCACGCGCCACGCGGGTGCGTTGAGACGGCGCGCTGTCGTTCGGAGGGCCAGGTTATTTGCGGGGCCAACGTGCAGCGCTCGTATCCGATTGACCTGCGATTTGTGTAATGGAACCTAAAAAGCGCTTGGAGACGTTCCGCGGGAGGAGCGGCGTGTTCGGCCCGTCTGCACCCGGAGCCTCAGCGTCACGCTCGCCTGACTTACCAGCGCTAATGTCGGACAGACTCGGAGAACGGCGAGGCGGAGAAAATCCACTTTTTTTTTTTTCCTCCTCCCCCCGATTCAAAGTTCACGTTCAGCCCCTGTGTCCTAAGGGAAGGGTTACATTCATAAGGAGGAGGAGAGAGAAACAGAGAGAGAGAGAGAGACAGCGAGAGGCAGAGCGAGCGAGCAGCTAAGCAGCAGCACACAAAAACCACATCAGAAGAATTGTTCATTTATTTACTGGGAATTGAGCCGAGCTGCAGGTCCTCGGCACAGAGGCGGCCGCAGCCTTTTGTCTTCTCCCGGGCCTCCCCCCGGGCCTCCCCCCGGGCCTCCCCCCCGGCCCGCGGCTCTGGAGCCGGAGGTGGAGAGACGGAGCCCAGCTCGTTAGGCCCTGGCGGCCCAATCAGCGGCGCGGAGGCTGCGGGTTTGGCTCAAACGAGCTCCGCCGCGAGCTTCCCTTCCCGCCGGGGCCGGCCGCCGATGCCTCGCCGCTCCGCTACCCGGCGAATATCCATCGCATGCAGATTTCAGGTGCGCGCGCGTGTGTGTGCGTGTGCGCCCCGCCCCCCTTTTTAAAAACTGGACTCCGCTCCCCTTCATCGTGTGAGCGTTAATATTGAGCGCGCGGGGGGCCTGGGAGGCCGGATCCGGGCGAGCGCGTGGAGAGAGAGAGGCAGCGAGCGGCGGGTCCGGGCTGAACCGGCTCGCCTCGCAGATTGATCAGTGAGGGATAACAGGAGAGCGCATCATTACGGGGGGATGAGTGACAGCTCGGACGAGGGGAGATGATCCGCCCGTGAAAAGAAAATCTGGAGGCTCGGGCTCGAGCGGAGAGCCAGCCTGCCCGCCCGCCCGCCCGCCCGCCCGCCCGCCAGCCCCGCCCGCCCGCCCGCCAGCCCGCCCGTTCCCCAAGCCCGTCCCGATTGCCCGCCCGCTCGCCCGCCTGCCAGCCGAACCAGCCAGCCCGCCAGCCCGCCCGCCCGAGCGAGCGGCCGAGGTCTGCCTCCGCGCTCCATCGCGGCGTTTTGATTAAAAGTGACGGCCGTCTCCTCACCTGCAGCGGGGCCCGGGCTACCCCTCGGCTGATAAAACCAGCCGTCGCTTCCCAGGCTTGTCAAAGCCGGCGCCTTGCAGCGTATTGAATCATATTCGCACAAGGGCGGCAGTTGGGCGCCGCGGAACGAGAGATTGCTTTGTGATGCTGCAATACTCGATAGCTTTTCGATTCCGCTGCAGAACAAGGTCAGGAACAGAAGCCAACTGCCAGTCCTGTGCGCTTTATTTTATTTATTTATTTTCCAATTGTCCCTCGTAATCCAATGGACACCGTTCTCTGGCCTCTTAGGACACTTTCGCAGGCAGTGTGAAGGGCATCAAACTCGAGGCTTCTCTGAGCCAGTGGCGGTGCTCCTGACAACTTCACTGACGGCCCTGGAAACAAATGAACTACAGCGCTGTGGGTCCGCATCGTAGCCGCTCGATAAGCACGAGACGGCCAGTTAGAAAAAGAAATTTGACAATGCAGCCTTAAATATTTACTGCATTCTCTACGCAGTGCTGCAAAAGTACAGTACGGGAAACAAAAAACATGATCTTATTTGGTCAATTGTGTACAACGAACTGCTCAGCTGGGCAATTAAACATTATTTCCAATTGAAATGGGAAAATTGTTTTCTTTCCATGCGTAACAACAAAAAAAATTGTCATATTTAATTGGTTTGCCCTCCAAAATAGCTCAGAAACCTTGTCTCTTATGTAATTTGTATCTATGCACTGGATGTTGCACAGCATTGACCTCTTGCTTCCTTAGACCCTGCTCGCTCAGTTGGAACCAGAGGGTTCAAGGTTCTAGTCCCAGATTGGGGATTACTGTTGTGCCCTTGGGCTCGGCACTTGAACTCAATCGCTCCTGCAGATATCCAGTTCTATAAGAGATTAGTGACTCAGTCCCCCGGTCCACCCACATCAAGTCTAATTAACTAGAAACAAAATGCTTTGCGCAAGATGCACATGACGGACTAAAACTTACCACAAGTAGCCAACACATTTAATTTACTTTGTCCTTCTTCCCAGAAACCTGAAATGGATTAAAAAAAAAAAAAACAAAGCAGTTTTTGTAAAGACCAGGGATGATCCGCATTTTTCCTTCATTGATTCTGTATCGTATCCTGTTTCTCCCCCTGGCAATCAATATTAATCTACAAGTAGGAAATTGTTCCGTCTCCACGCGGGCGCTGGGAGCCTCGGTTAATCATTTTGCGGGTGGAACGGGGGTGTGGAGTGGGAGGCGCGTGCGGGCGGGCGGGGGGGGGGGGGGGGTGCTGGGCGGTGCGTGCGTGCGGGGGGCGGGGGGTGGGGGGGGTTTTGCTGGGCGGTACCCGGCTGCTGCTCGTTTTCCTCACGGTGCGGGCCCCGGTGTGAGAGAGGCCTCATCGCCGGTAGTAACCAGCCCTGCTCCTGGAGATCCACCGTCCTGTAGGCTTTCACTCCTAGCCTAGCGTAGCACGCCTGACTCCGCTGATTGGCGGCTCGTGAGATCTCTAGCCGCCGAGCGGGTTGTGCTTTGTTAGGGCTGGAGCGAAAACCTAGGGGCCGGTAGATCCTACAGGAGCAGGGCTGGTTACCACTGCTGTGGAGGCGGCAGGACCGGGTGAAGCGGAGAGGGCCTGTGTCTCTAAACCCCCTGTCCTTTAGCGTAGCCGCGGAGGTACGCTGCCTGGCGCGGGCTGGGATCCTGACACAGATCGCCTGCGTTGGGATTTAGTGCTGAGGGAAGGAGCTCTGTGCCTGACTGTGTCTGTGACTGATTCCCTGCTCTGTCCCCCCCGACGCCTCGCGGCTTCACAGGGACCGTGGCGCGGGAAGGTCGTCATCCTCCGCCAACTGACAGCTGTCCCTCTTGTTTAGCATTGATTGGCTCTTAAGTGGAAAAGGTTCATTGTGGATGCACGGGAAGGCCAGGCCATGCTATTAACCTGGACAAGATTGGGAGACGCCTCGAGATTCTGAAATGAGGCTGTTCTCAAAAATGCCCTGCTCGCTTGCAGGGGTTTCTTTGTCTTTTCTTTGTGTGTTTGCGTCTGCGTGCGTGAGTGTGCGCACGTGTGTGTGCGTGTGCATGCCTGTGTGTGTGTGTGTGTGTGTATGGTGTTTAAAAATAAGCGAAGCCCTTTCATTTTGTGTGTCTGAGAGTCTGTCTGTTTGTCTGCCTGTCTGTTTACCTCTCTCTGTCCGTCCGTCCGTCCGTCCGTTCGTCTGTGTGTGATGGTATGTGCTCTCAGCTCCAGGCTTCCCGTTATGTTAGACAGGTAAATCTATGGTTCAAGGCCCGGGTCCTGCCCTAAAACAGCAGGAGCGGCTCTGGGTAACAGGGACTTGTTTCCAGGATGTCTGCAGCCTTCAAGCCCAGCCCTTTAAAGGGCCCTGTCGGGAAGGAAGAGGATATATAATTGGCATAAAAATGTCCGTGTCATCAGCTTGAGGCTTGTTTAAAAATGGAGAAAAAAAAAAATTCACAAATACACAGCCGAACTTTCTGGCACTTGTGAATGAGTGAAAGTAGAGGAAAGCTTCGTCTGTTTCCTCCTGCCCTTGAAGTTCACCGTTAAAATGGGCATTGTGGGTTGGGAAAGATAACGCTCTGACTTCTTCTTTTAAATTGTCAGGTGAAAACTCAAAGATTATTTTGGTCCGAAAGCCTTTTTTTTTTCTCCCTACCAACATTTCAAAGTTTCAAAGTTTACAAATATATCAGGGTTCTTTCCCCCATTGGCTGTTTGTGCTGTGTTTCATATATACACTTTCTCATTACTGTTGTGTGTCGGGTACCACGACTTCAGCCTAGGAGCAGTCCAACCTGCATTATTGACCAGTGGATAAGGGTACATTGCAGTTTCGAGTGTGTGTGTTTGGGTCATGTTGACTCCTCACATTTATTATTTCTTTCCAAAGGAAACTTCTTTTCTCTTATTTGTGATGAAGCTCCAGTGCTACAGTACATGTGCACGTCTTCTCTCAGTGCCTGCATTTAACATGGAGACTGTTTGCACTGAGTGGGAAGGATAGGCTTTTCATTTTATTATGACTTCGGTCATTGTGTTTGCCTCGTTTTACCAGTGCAGGCTGTTAGCCGAGTATTTTATTTGCCTCGCTGTGTTTCTGCTAATACAATGCAATGCTCCGAGCGCTGGCCATTATTTGGACAGCTCTGTATTGTTAGTGGTACCCTGAAGTGGTAACAGTGCCAATCCAGCACCGATGCCGAAGCTGAACGCAGCGGAGACATATTTGATTGCGCGTTGTGACATCACTCAAACTGAAAGCCCTTGTACTGTGTGCACTTTACTCCTGAAAAGAACAAAATAAAAAGAAAATACTATATACACACACACACACACATTTTGAAGAAAAATAAAACAGGTACAGAAGTGTGTTTAATTCTTCTCCCGTGCATATCTTGAGACCTCTCCATGTTTATTGCACTGATACCATTTGAAAATAAGTCTTTGATGTGCAAATATTTTATTAATATATTAATTTGCCGTGCCTATTGAGGCAGTCTTCATCTCCGGCATTTATTTTATTTATCAGTAAGAAGCCTCAAGTTGTTTGGAACAGGTTGGCTTTGCCCTCTTATCTTTCCATGAATTTCAGAGTTGCTGTGAGAGGCGCTTAGATTTCCTTGGCTGAAATTATGTTTTATTGATATTTTCATATATCTGGATCAAAAGTATCAGCCGCCCACTTCTGAATCCATTTTGCTGGGAAGCCTAAGATCTTCTTTTAACCCCCTCCCCTGCGCTTCCAGTAATTAGTGGAGAGTTTAATTGCCTGTGATTTACCTTTGACGAGTCTCACACTCAAAGTCTGAAGCTCCCGAATTTACTGCACGTGTCAAGAAAAGGTCATTCTGGCGGAATCCTGAGGTTTCTTTTTTTTTTGGCAGTGGCCGTCACCGTTGGGTGACGACGTGCGTCTCCGCCCTCCAGGGAGCGCGTGCGGGGCCGAGTGCTTCCGGAACGTTCTTCAGTCACCCAGCGTGACCTTGCTAACTCCACTATGGCGCAGAGCATGGTGTGCTTGGCGGAGTCGTTCAGGGCTGGATGCAGGGGTTCGCCTATTCCCCGCTCAGCGGGGGGTGGGGGGTGGGGACGTGCGGCTTGGTATTAATTAGAGGTGTGGGGGGGGGGGGGCGTCTCATCAGCTAGCCTCCTCCAGACACGCCTGAGGGCACCTCGTCAGCTACCCCCCTTCAGACACGGGGGGGGTCAGCTAGCCCCCTTCCAGACTTGCAGGACAGCACCTCGTCAGCCAGGCCCCCTCCGGACACGGGGGGGGGGGCGCGGCACGTCAGGGTCGCCCGAGGGTTAAAGAGGTTTCTGCAGACGTGAGGTCACCTGGCGGAACCGTCTTCTCCCAGAGGTCCCAGATACCTCCAGGAGGTGCAGACACTTGCCCTCGCTGCTTGACGAGGGCCTTCACAGAGCAGTTCGGGAGCTCCTGCAGTCAGGGTTGATGCCACCGGGGACGTGGGCTCGTGAGTTCCGCCATATGCAGGGCTGAGTTCGGGGGCCAGGGGGTCGACGTTAATGTCACTTTGTCTTCTCCGCAAAGTCAAGTTTGACACGACTTTGGTTTCGGCCGTATCGTCTGACGGGTGAAGTACGTGTTTTAGAGCCGCTTTTAAAAACCTTTTTTTTAATACCAATCTCCTCCCTAACGAGCGACTCATTCCCTCGGATAGTTCCAGAAGTGCATTTAAAGAAGCTCTGTTTAACTGCAGCCATTACGCGGCTTAACACTTGCGTCCTGTTTACTTATTAACACCTGCGAAGCCTCGGTCGCGTATACCCAGGTCATTAATGGGATCTAAAAAACCAATATATAATCTTTATTTCAATTCCAAACAATATGAAGAGTGTATCTGTGTGGTTAATGGTTGCCTTTTACCTCCGCTGCATTGCATTTGACAATGAGAGTGTCGTTTATTTTTTGTGATAAAAATGTGATTTATACAAATCCGCTGTAATGGAGGCACGGGGCCATAAATCTTGTTTATCTGTGAAAAATTGAAATGAAACAAGGTTTCCGTGCAGTAGGTTATTGATATTTATTGTTTCGAGCTGACATTCTGAATTATTTTTCATCCTTCTCTAATTGTGTTACCATATAGGCAAAAAGACATCAAGCAAATGCAGATGATGGACAACAAATAGAAAATGCAAAACGAGACCCGAATTCTCACTGATTTAGTCCCTGCTTATGAAACACATCTCTCAAGGCTTCCAGTTTGCAGTAGCTGTTGTGAAAGAGCCACTCGGCATTGGAAAAGATACAGTTGTCATGCATAAGTGTAAAGATTGTCAAAAGATGTACCGAAACAGCTTTGCGGAGCATCTGCCATTTTGAGTTTCGCTAAATAGCATTGCTTTTGCCCAAAAACAAGCTGTGTTTTGGTTACTCATAGCAGATCAGTGACTTAACCAAGCAAGAAACAAGATGTTGATTTCCGGCTGGGTTCTGTGAGTGAGACATTGTGAGTCTCGTAGGGCCGCATGGATATGCCTGTTTATAAAGTCCTAAGGAAGATATACTGTACACTGTAAGCATATTCAGACATGTTAGTATGTTAGCAGATTATTTACATACTAAACTGATGCATCAGTGGCATTTATGTGTACAAATGGCCAGCAATATGTTGTCAGTGTTGTGTATGGTGATGTGGTGTGTGAATACAGTGTACCAAGTGGTCGTAAAAGAGTCATGTAATTTAGTTAAATGCAAATAAATATAATCCAATTCGTATCCCTCTACTGGAACATTTGAATTCTGTATGAATACATAAGGGAATGGATGGATGGATGTTTGGCAGCTGAAATGACCGGATGATCTTTTGTTTCTTTTCTCTATCTTTTTTCTGCTTGGCAGTGTCCGTACTTCTCTCTCGGAAAAGTGCAAAACGTTTATGAAACTCAGTGGATCCTTCCCTCGCCGGGGGTTTGGCCTTCGAAAAACAAGTTTATGAAAAAATAAAGCGCTGACGTGTTCGGAAATGCTGTTCATCCGCACCCTCTGCTGCTGTTCCCCCCCCCCCCCCATTCAGTATGTCAGGGCACCGCAACGCCCCAGCCGCACTGCTCGGGCTTTACCAGCGGGGGCAGCATAAGCGTTTTTGTCTCGGCGCCTCCCGGCTTTTTAAAAGTAGTTTTTGCGCGATTAGCTTTTCTTTACCAGGCGTTATGGAGCGTATTTGCGCTGGAATGAAGGGGGGAAATCTTTTAAGACCGTAATCATCTCTGCTCGGATGCAGGCTGTCTGTCTCTCTTTCCTGGGGACCTGTTTAATCAACATCAAACCCCGGCTTTGTTTGAAGTCTTCTGATGGCTTGGCCGGGCCCCAGAAACTCATGTTTTCCCCCAAAATTAAAAAACAATGAGAATTTTTTATTCACACAGCCCTTTGTTTTATCCTTTTTGTTGTTGAATGACCTGTCCGTGTGGTGTGAGCTTCGGTCCTGTGTTTGTTTTGAGAGAGCTCATGGAGGGTTGCTGAGATGTGGGCAGCAGACAGAATTCAAATTTCAAAGTCCATTCTATTTAAATTCAGTGAGCTCAGGGGAAGAATTCAAATTCTCAATTGATGAATTTAAAAAACGGCTGTCGTGTTCTATGAGTATTTGAATTTGACTGGACTGAATTGACCCCCTTACCCAGTCGTGCAGTTTCGGGATGCCAGTTATGCCGGGGTAACACGCGGCGCTTGAGGGGTGCGCTGGGGGCACAGCAGAGACGTTTAGCGGCGGACGGCGACCCCGGGCTGGGGACCGCCCCGCTCTCGAAAGCGCTTTTGGGAAGCGGGAAGGAGCAGCTGATGTAATTAGTATCAGCGGCGGTATTGTCGCCGCCTCGGCATCTGTGAGAGCCAGGCGTTCTGCCCCCCCCCCCCCCCCCCCCCAGGCCTGACAGCAGTCCTCTTCGGGGACACAGCTCTTTTAGAACAGGAACGGAGAGGGGGGGGGGGGGGAGACAGAATGTTGTCATCCTTCCTGGTGGAGTATAATCAGAGTAACATGGAGGACAGCTCCCTGAACACACAGGATGTCTTATCTGCAGGCAGCAGGGAGTGTCCTTTCAGCTTCCTGTGGGGTCTCATCGTCCAGGCAACCGGCATCTCAGCCAATCCCTGTCTCAGCTGGCCTTTCACACCGGGACCTGTGCACCAAACTTAGAATTACAGCAGATCGACGTGTGTGTGTGCGTGTGCGTGTGCATGCGTGCGCGCGTGTATGTGTGTGTGTGTGTGTCTCTGTGTGTGTAGCATATATGTATGTCTGTGCACCTGCGTGTGGTCTGTGCATGCTTACTGTACTGTATGTGTATCATTTCCAAAGAAATGCTCCCCTCTGTATGACTGTCATTCAACCTCTAATGAGCAGGAAATTAGCGAATAAAAGATTTCAGCCACTTGGCTTTGATACTGCTTGATGTGCACTAATTGCCAAGATTGTATCTGTGTTATTTTTCAAAAGATCAGTAGGGCGCTCTGGTAATTTTCATTAATCACATACAGAGAAGAGCTAATTAAAATTTTCATTATTCCTCATCTTTTTTCCCCCCCCCCCCCCAATCCCCCCTCCCCACCCCAAATCATTTGGCATTTATTTAGGGAGCAGAATATTAATATGATTTATTCTGTTATTACATAAGAAAACAAAGCATCACCATTTTTAAGTCGTTTTGCTGCCGTGATGGGTCCTTGCTTCAAGTGCCCCTCCCCTCGTCTTCTCTCGTTAGCTTTTTCTCATTTCGCTTATTATTCTTGATTTGTTTAACGAAAGCACTGCATTATATCGGCCCTGTAAATATCTGTAAGGCAAGCAGTGGTAATGATGATTGCGCCTCTGATTATTATTTATTGTAATCATTCCTTTTCGCTACAAAGGTCGCGGAACAAAAAAAAAGGAAAGAAAGGAATAGACGTGTTGCTGGCGCGCTCCAGCTGATCTGATTAGGCGGATTAAGATGGCGGGCGCTCGGAGGACCCGTGATGTGGCTGCGTCAGTCCCGCGACCCGCCCGAGCGCATTGCTCTGCCAGCGCGTGCAGTGATACCGCCCTGCAGTTACTCCCTCCCCGAGCGCTGGAGGGGTGCGAACGCTGTTCAGACGAGTGGTATGTGGGCGAGTGGTGTTCTGGCGAGCGGTGTTCAGGCGAGTGGTGTGCGGGCGAGTGCTGTTTGGGTGAGTGGTGTTCAGGCGAGCACTGTTTGGGCGAGCGGTGTGTGGGCGATCAGTGTGCGGGCGAACGGTGTGCGGGCGATCAGTGTGCGGGCGAGCGGTGTGCAGGTGAGTGGCGTTCAGGCGAGCGGTGTGAACCGAAGCCTCTGAATAATGCATCCGTCGACGCTCCTCAGCCGGAACGGGAGCCGGTGCCGCGCTGTGCGGCTCGTTATCATCTCGCTAAAGGCGTGGCTGATGTGCGTTTGCCAGCCCCCCCCCCCGCCCCCCTTCGCACCTTCGTTTCGGGGCCAGAGCTGCTCAGGAAGCGATCAGGAAACAGGAACAGGAACAGGCCTCCTGCCTCCTCTCCCAGAGCTGGATCCGAAGCCGCGCTAATGAAATGGCTCCCGGTAGCGGGCTTCCTCTGACAGGAAATACGGTTATGGCCGATTCGGCGAGCGTCTTTCAGGGCAGTCCTCTGCCGTTTGGTCGCGTTCCGTCTCTCTCCGGAGCGATGTCCGTCTCCGTCTGGCGGCGTACCCGTTTACCCACGATTCCCGGCACCTGTGGCCGAAGCCGCAGCGTTGGGGGGACATGGCGGATGCGGGCGGCGGGCGCGGCTAGCGATTAGCGCAGCGTGGCCTGCTGTCGGTCCCCCCGTCCCGCAGGATTGATCCGGCCAGGGGTCGTTAGGCAGCGTATTACCGGCTGTGTCTCTGGTTTCCAGAGCCAAAGGTCACTTAATGCCGAAACCAGACCCCCCGCCGGTGTCCCGTCCCGAGTGGTCAGCCTCGCGGGAGCCGCAGAGCAGATAAAGACCCGGTGCAATTTTCTCTCCCCGATTCATTATTTAAGATGTCAGATATAGAAACGGGGAACCGAGCAGGTATTATTTTCAGAAGGATGGCGCTTCGATAGAGATAGCACCTGTCCATTCAGGATTGTTCATTTTGTGCTTTCCTCTGTCAGTCTAATTGGAAAAAAGTGGGGGGGGGAAGCACCTTGCATGACAGTAACAAATGAAGGGCCGATAGCAGACACATTAGAGATCAGAGCGCACAGGCGGTGTTGCTGAAGGAGGGAGCGGGAAGGCAATAAAAGGCCGGTCTCCTGTTGGCAGACATTTTGTACCCAGTGTGTCAGAAAAAAGAGGAGAAAGACCAACATTTCAAAACGAATGAATGAAAAGATGGCGTCCTGCCCTGGAGAAGAGGGGATTGTGGGATTGGGGAAATGAGTAGAGCTAAATTTACTGTAATAAGTAGTTTTGTTTCTTTGACAGACAAACATGCACTTATGCACATATGTGCCACCATGATGCTCTTTGGCAGTTTACAAAACTCACGCTTACAGTAAACTGAATTTGAGTTCAATCTACATGAAAGGTAAAAGCATCAAAAGTGAAAACCTATATAAAACATAAAAAATCAACCTAACCAAAGATTTAAACAGGTTTACATCGTATCTGTTGCAGTTAACTGCTCTGTTTAGTTCTAACTCCAGATATCTGTTTCCTTGTTAATGGAAGCCAGTTAATGCAAATTCTTCAGAGAGCAGCAATTTGTTTCCAACTTTTAAACACAATTTTCTTTTGTCAAACAGTGTGCAAACCAAACGAGATTGACACAGAGGAGGCTGCCAGTTGTGCAACCCACGTGTGTTTGCAACGTCTTGTTAGAAAGAGACAGTGACTGCAGCGAAGGTGAAACACATTGTGAGGGAGACAGGGAGGGGTCGGTTGTGCCGACCTGTGTGTTTTTAGCAGGAGGCAAAGTGTGGCGGACCACAGAGGGGTGCAGAGGTCTGTGGAGTCCGACTAAGAGGCAGGGGGAAATCCGACGTGTTCGGTTGAACAGGTAAGAGAAGGACCAGCTTCCCGCTGGTTCCTCGGAGAGACTCGCAGATCAGCAAAAACAGGACAAGCTCAGTCTGTGCCAGATTTTCAATGGGCCATAAAAGTGAATTCATGCAGGAAATGGCAGAAACCGGAGGACGGCCGATTATACTGAAAAAAATCTAATATTGGGTGAAAATCAAGTTACAAGCGTTAAAAAAGAGAGAGGAATGAGTAATATTCTCTCTAATGTTTATCTTGATCTTCTGCTGTCTTCACGGATCACCGTGTCTCTGAACTGCACTTACAGAGTCGCTTTCCCCTAATTTAGGTCTGAGGTGAAGAAATGATCTGATTTGTTAAAAGGTGAGCACGTCGGCCAATCGTCGTTCTGGTCCAATCACTTCCGCACAGCTGGCCGTTCAGGCTAACGTATCCAGATTTCTCATCCTGTGCTCGTTGGGCTTGGATTGAGAAGGAAGTCCATCCCAGATGGAAAACTATCGGTCAGAGCTCATGTCCGGCGAGATTTCTGGCGAGTTTTCTGTAGTTTGGGGTGGTGGGGGGCTGATTTCCCATTCCTTTGAGTAGACGGGGTCAGACACCGCCTCCCACACTGCGAACCTTCTGGTTCCTGGTCCTTTCCGGATCTTTCTGTCTGGGCTCACTCCACCCATTACCCAGCTTTGGATGGAGCAGGTGGAGCACCCTCTGTGCCGACAGCCCAGGGTTGGGCGGAGAATCGTTTCTTTTTCTTGGGAGGAGGGAAACATGGTGCCGAAATTGTTGAACTCAATTTTAAAAAATCAGGCATATGCTGCGTATTCATAATTCATGGGCTCCCAAACACGTGTCGCCGGGTTCTCTCCGAAGCGGCAGCCGTGTGAGCAGATAGGGAGAGACAGTCGTCCATTTCCGTTTCTGCTCCAACGTCTACGACAGTCACAACACATATGCTGAAATCAGTATCATCCCCCACAGTCGGTGAAAATGCAGGAAATAGCTTTGCAGGCTGGCCTCTGGTCCAAACACGTAGCTTACATGCAGTCTCCCCACTTTCAAGTATTTCCTTTCATTTCGCTGATATCTAATATGTTTTTGAACACAACCACTTTGCTTTTTGCATAATAAATAAATGTAGTTTTGTTTGGAGTTATTAGCGATGTACAGGCGCAAGAGCTGTAGGTTCATCTGAATGGTTACATGTATTACAAATAGGATGTTTACGTGGCAAATGTTTCTATGTTGAGGTGAATTTAAATGGGATGATCTACCATGCACATGGAATATTCACATGTACAGGGCTGGTTGCAATCACTGGAAATTCTCATACTTTAAATATTTAAATATCCCAACAAATATTGGGGGAAATTGGCGTTCTTTGCGACTGTGGACATAGCTTGTGAGAATTGGATTTTGCTGGAGTGTTCGCGCCTCTTCATCTCTGGTTTGCTTTTTCGCTTCAGTGCAGTGCCGAATTGTTCTTTCGTTTTTTCGGTTCCTTTTCCAGCGATGCTTGAAAGGGACCGGCCTCACCCAGCCGGGGAAAGACTTGCCTGTTAACCCTCGAAGCACCTTCCCTCGGCCGAGCGGGTGGGTGCCGGGGCAGGCTGCGGATAGGATCACATTAAAGCAAGTCTATCGCAGCCAAGGGATTTCTGATACGGCTCGTACAGTCCTCCCGCACCCCCCCTGCGCCCCCCCCCCCCCCCCCCATCCCCCCCCCCCCCCCCCCCCCCCCCCCCCCCCCACCCCATGTTTATATGCCTACCTTAGTCTGCTTCTCCCTTGTAAGTGGGTTACTTTGACAACCGGGCCGAGCGACACCAAACTTTGTTTGGCAGGTTGTTTTTCTCAGAAAAGGCGGGAAAAAGAAGGAAAAAAAAAAAAAAAAGAAAATACAAGAACACCTGTGAAAATGGATTTAGATACCGCTGCAGCACAACGTTCACACAATAACAACAACAAAAAAAAAAAACGAAAAGCCCTGAAATACAAGAATAGGTATTAGACGCAGTCGCTCGTAATGCGCGCTCTTACCGTAGGGGAGAGAGGGAGAGAGGGAGAGAGGAGAGAGCTGGATTGACAGACTTCGCCGCTTCCTCCCTTTGTCTCCGCTTCTGTAGCCGTGAGACGCTTTACCCGTCGCGCAGTAGCTGCGTACAGTTTGGACTTGGCAGGTAACAGAAATTGATTTCTGCAGACAGGGAGCTGTGGCTAGATTAATGCGAGCTTATTTTCAGAGATGCTGCGGAGTGGGGGGGGGGGGGGGGGGAGGGGAAGGGGGAGGGGGAGGGGAGCAGTTCTTGGTTATCCTTCAGTATAGCTTGTGCCAATTTAGAGAGCCAAGAACAAGCTTCCTTCCTTCCCCCACAAACCCCCATTTGACCGAAAGCCATACTCCTTGTTTATTTTCGATGCGAAAAATTAGCATTCCGTAAAACCTCTCGATGTTTGAGACGCGCTCGCTGTGCGAGCTTTAAGCATTGGCTGCCAAGACTGTGCCAGTCATGGGCTGGCAGGCTGATGTGGCCTCTGACTGGAGGAGTAAGTGCGCAGGAATGTGTGGAGTGTGTGTGTGTGTTTACACTGCTCGGGGGCCCGAGAGCTGGCAGTGGAGCCGACCGAACCCCCGTCTGTGTGGGAGACCCCCTGAGGCCTGGCCCTCCTCCTGGCTCCGCCCGCGTAGCCAAGGAAACCGCAGGTGTGGAGAACGCTCACCTGTCCTCCTTCCCCTCACCTGAACCTCACATCAGGACGGGACGAAGCAGGAGTCTGGCTCACTGTACGAGCGGCACCTTCGAGATCTCGTTTCTCTCTTCTTCCTGCGTAGAAACAGAAATAGAAAAATGTTTTAAAAAAAAAAAAAAAAATTCTGTTTTATTTAAAAACACTGTGGGTGAATTCGGTGAAATGACTGGTGGTTGTGTTTTTTTGGTTGCTGCAGGGGTTTTATTTTGTGGTATTTATTTTTAATGCGGAGCGGTTTGTGTGCGGGGGGTGTGTGTTGGAGGGGGGGGGGGGGGTGAGGAGGGGGGCGGCTGGGGGAAACTGGGCCGTGGGTAATGACGGGGAAAAGAGCCCCGGCAGCACCGGCAATCACTCTCACCTGCAGGGCGTCGGCCGCCGCGGCGGGGAACCGCCGCACCTGACACACGCTCCACCTGATATCCGGGCGGCAGGTGTCCCCCCCCTCCTCCCCCCCCTCCTCCTCCCCCTTCTCGCCCTTTCTCCCCCCCCTCCCCACCGCCTCGGCGGTTTGAGCCCAGCGCTGCGGCATATAAAACCACGGCTCCCCTCGCCGGTCTCACTACCGCCGTATTAAAGAGGGATGGCGGTTAGCTGCGGAGCGCGCGAGCATGGAAACGCGTTACCGCCGGGGCTGCTGGGAGCCGAGATGCAGCGAGCGGTCGGGGGGGGGGCGGAACCTGCGGGTGCACCAGTCCCCTCAGCTCAAGTACCAAAACCCCCCCCCCCCCCCCCCCCCCGTGCTCTAGCCTGGTCTGTGTGTGAGATGGTGAGATGCAGACGCCGCTGAGGGACTTTTTCTGATTGGCTGCTCTGTGTGTGTGTTTTTTGCAGGGGGGCCTGAGGAACAGCAAGCACGAGTGCACGCTGTCCTCGCAGGAGTACGTGCACGAGCTGCGCTCCGGCATCACCGACGACAAGCTGCTCAACTGCCTCGAGTCGCTGCGCGTGTCCCTGACCAGCAACCCCGTCAGGTGAGCTGCTCCCCGACCCCGCCCCTCTGCCTGCCACTCAGCCTGCCCTGCCCCGCCCCTGTTCCTCCCCCTCAATAAAAAAAAACACTTCCACTGCTTCACACAGGGGTCTACTGCAGTCAGCCTAGTTGGTGGTCTCTCCCATTATATTATGGGCATTTATTGTGGGACTTTATTTTACATTACTCACATTAATTACAGGACTTACACAGCTCATTTTTACATAGTATCCATTTACATAGCTGTAAATACACAGAAACCGTACCTTACTCAAGGGTACAACAGTAGTGTCCAACCTGGGAATCGAACCTGCAGCCTTTAAACTACAATGTAAGCCCATAACCGTTACACCACACTGCCACCCCTCCTCTTGTGTCCGTTTGTTCCTGGCAGACAGAACGTCTCCTGAAGACCTGTCGTTCTCCCAGAACTCCCCGCTCACCTGGCCTTGCTGCTGACCCCGCCCGTCCCTTTGATCCCGCTCCCCCCAGATCGCTCAAAAAAAAGGCCGCTTTGCCTCTCTCCTCGCCCTCCCTTTTACACTTCTATCCGGTTTGATCATAGCTAACGTCCTGCTTAAAACGATTTTTGAATGTTCCTCAGTTGTGCACTCATTCCTGGCCGGCTTTGATAGCCCCTTTCATTCAGTCATAATTAGGCTGAGCTGCCGTTGGAGTTTTGTCCCCCCCCCCCCCCCCCCCCACCCTCCACCTTTGCGAGGATGTCCGTTCCTCTTCCTTTTTTTTTTCGTAGACGGGATCTTCAACTTTAATTTGGTCCCGGCGGCGCAGAGGAACCCTCGGTGACAGCAGACCCTCTCAATTATTCAGCGGCGCGCTGTCGGAGAGATGTTCCTTAATGTGAACCGATGAACGCTGCATATAAAGTGGTCATCAGATGACTGGCAGATATTCTTTTTAAGTCGCCCTCGTTGCTAAGAGGGGAGCAGCGGGAGCCCCCCCGACGGACCGGTTATTTGATCCGGTGCGTAGCGGCCCCCGTTATTCCTGCGTCCCGGCGGCCCCTCGGAAACCGCGTAACGGGCTCCGGCGTAGCTCTCGCCGCGAAGTTCGCCGCCGCCGCCTCACCGAAGGAACAAACGCGTTCGGCGCGGCTAAAACTAAAAATAGTTGTTGAGAACGGCCAGCCTTATTGGGTGAGCTCTGTCCAATCGACGAGAAGGAGAAGAATGAAAGACGACAATAACAAAACTTCACGTTCACGCGTGCTTTTTCCTTTTGTTAAATGCTATAAAAATATTAATGGAAGTGAGAGCCGTTTAATGATGCAGATTGTAGCCACATAAGCAGCCTGGAGGTACTCTCTGGAGTTGGTGCGTAGCGTTAATTAAGCTACGCGGCGCCACTTGCTTGCGTCAGATCTACCGGATCGGGGAGGAGTGGGTCACGGGACCTGCCTCCGCTGCTGTTTGCTCATTTGATAGTTCGCTAATTACTGAAAATGAGACTAAATAGCATTTTTATTAGAAAGGAAAAAAAAAGCAGCCCAGGCTCGCTCCTCTGGTGACTGACAAGGCCCGTAAAGTTTGGGCCTCGCGGCGCTAACAAAGCACGTTAGCGGTTCTTGGCTGAGAAAGGGTAGCGGGAGCCGAGGGGCGGGGGGGGGGGGGGAGGCTAGGAGGACGACCCTCTGGGTGTTTTTTTTTTTGGAAGAGCTGAACCCCTGACCGGGTGAGTGTTGGCTCTGCTCCCGGAGGGGGTTCGGGTCCTCCCACGGAAGGCCTGCTCTGGCCGGCAGGAAGGCACCCCGAGGTGAAGGGAGGTATAAAGAGGCAGCGTTTCGCCAGGCTCTCCTCCTCCCCCCCTCCCTCCCCCCCTTCACCCCTCTGTTTGTTTTAAAGGGTAGATTAATGGAAGGGACATTTCAAAGCCCCCGGCCCGTCGGGGGCCACCGGCAATTAATATGAACGCGGTTAATAGTCACGGATCACGACGTGCGGAGGAAGCGCTCTGGCTGCCGTCCTGCTTCCCGATCGCTCTATGGTAATGTAACCTTTCCTCCCGGGTAGCCTCCTGGAGCAACAGGCGTAAAGAAGACAGCAGTATATGACGCCTTCACAGTTTTTTCCTCCGGTTTGGCAGACTAATGTCAATCAAATAATAATAAAAAGAGCCAAAGGATACCAAAGTGGAATGCTGCGTTCTCATTTGCTGCGTCCTCGTACTTTCAGGAATTTGCAGAAGGATCGGTGTGAGGCCCCAATGGTAGTCCATGCATTATTACTTATGGGTTGTACGTACTGTACAGACCCCCGTCCCCCCGGTCGGCTTAGCATGGAAATCGATTTGTATTCTAAGGAGCCCAGCCATGTAACTGCCGGTGATTTACAAGCTCTCCCGCGAAGTCGTGCCCCGAGTATCATCGCTCTGTTAGGCCAGCAGACGTGTTTGTGCGGGAACCTCTTTAAATCATGACTTTTTTAAAGTGGGTTCCGTTCCTTATAACTCAAACGGCGAGGGCCTTTCGCGTGGACCGGAGCGGTTAAAAATTAAACGCCATCGGTACCATTTATTTTGGACCTCGCAAGACAAATGGCCCATATTTGCATTTTTCAGTCCACTTGCGGGAGACAAATCGTTCCAGTGCCCGGCCGGACACTCCCTGTTTAATCTAGAAAGCGTGTCGCTTCCCCGATTTTGTCCCTGTTTGGAATTTACATGAAAGCTAAATCCTCCACGTTTATTTTTTTATTTACTTTTCTTTATTTTTTTGCGCTGCGTGTAGGCTTGTTGACACCGGAGAACACGGTTCAGCGGTAAGTGAGATAGCACATCGCGAGAGACTAGCGTAATTAGCGTCTATACCAAAAGCAGGCGATGTACGCGCGCTGCTCCACACTTGTAAATATTCTTGTAAATATCCTTAACGCCATATGTTCGGCTCTGAGCCTCGCCCACGTGAAAAAGGAAAAGAGCAGTCGCGAGGAGGACGGGTCCGCGGACGTGCCCGAGAGGGGTTTCGCCATTTCGACGGCCGCGCCGCTAAGTCTAAGAGTTATCTGCAAGCCGAGCAAGGCTGGCTCGTAAAAAAAAAAGGTCTTCGAAAAAAAAGAAAGAAAAAAAAAAAAAGTTTCCAAACGGAAAAAAGGCGATTAGCGGGCGCTCGTTAACTTCGCCGGAGTGCCGGTCGCGCATCGTCTTTCCCGTTCGCCTCCATCAGCAGAAAAAAAAAGGGAGAACCGTCGTCACGGAGAGAGAGCGAGCGTTTATCCGGTTCAGCGCCCGCCGGTCTCGGCAGCCCCGCCGCTCGGCGTGGGCCGCTAATGTCCTCCCGGGGGAGAGCCCGTGTTTGTGTAATAGTTTAATTGGCGAGGCTGAGCACCTGTTTCCCCGCGCCCAGGTGGCGGGCGGGGCGGCGCGGCGCCCCCTGTCTCCGGGGCAGTCCCAAACAGGTGCGCCGCGCGCAGATGGCATCGCCTGGAGCGCCCACAGATGCATCCCAAGATTTCGGCTCCCGGAGTTATTTCTTTAATTCTGTCAGAAACCCGGTTGGATCATTATTCATCTTTTGCTTCCCCCGCCCCCCCCCCCTTCCCCCCCCCTTCACACCCCCCACACCCAGCATTCCTCCATTTGGACAGGTGCTTCTTAATTTAGAAATGTCAATCTGTTAGCGGAGCCGATTCTCGTTTCGCTAACTTTCACAGACTCCCGGCGAGAACGTCGATGGAAAGGAGACCGCGGGTTTCCAGGAGAAGTCCTGATTCTGGGGACGTGCGATACGAAGGTTTTTAATCGAGCGTCGAAACGCCGTTAACGGTTTACCATAGCTGCGGGACGGAAGCCGCCGCAGGCCCGGAGATAGCGCCGCGATACTGCGCGTCACAATGCTCGGAGTAATCCAGACTTTTTTTTTTGCGCTCCCCCCACACACGCACACAACGAGATTTGCGGCTACGCTGCTGACGGTCGTACCGCCGGGCCGTCCCGCTCCGGCTGAAACGTATCTGCTCCCAAACGTCTGGGCTAAAGCCCGCCGACTCCGAGCCGCTTCCCATTCCGCGTCAGGGTTTTTTTTTCACGGAAGAAGAAAGGGAGTGCGTCGGCTCCGGCGCGGCGGATGGCGGTTCTGCGCGTAGCCGGGGTCTCGACTCAGAGTTCCCCTGATCTAAGCCCCCGGTATTACATTCTGAGTCTCCCAAATCCCGGGGATGGCCTCCATATTGAATTTGCGAGCTCTCAGATCCCCCGGACAGAATTATACAAAATTGAACTTGCTTGCTCCGATTTTTCATTATGTGGAAAATCCTCGCTGCATGCATGATAAGGTGTTCTCTAGGTGATTTCTCTCTCTCTTTCTTTTTTTCTGGGGGGGGGGGGGGTTTTTCAAGACTGCTCTGTACGCTGGATTTGGGTCTCTAGACGTCTCTCCGCAGGTCAGGGCTGTAGAAAGGACAGGCGAGGCTTGTCTGGGGCTGTGGGAAGGACAGGTGAGGCTTGTCTCGGGCTGTGGGAACGACAGGTGAGGCTTGTCTGGGGCTGTGGGAAGGACAGGTGAGGGTTGTCTGGGGCTGTGGGAGGGCCGGTGAGGCTTGTCTGGGGCTGTGGGAAGGACAGGTGAGGCTTGTCTCGGGCTGTGGGAAGGACAGGTGAGGCTTGTCTCGGGCTGTGGGAAGGACAGGTGAAGCTTGTCTCAGGCTGTGGGAAGGACAGGTGAGGCTTGTCTGGGGCTGTGGGAAGGACAGGTAAGGCTTGTCTGGGGCTGTGGGAAGGACAGGTGAGGCTTGTCTCGGGCTGTGGGAAGGACAGGTGAGGCTGGTCTCGGGCTGTGGGAAGGACAGGTGAGGCTTGTCTCGGGCTGTGGGAAGGACAGGTGAAGCTTGTCTCAGGCTGTGGGAAGGACAGGTGAAGCTTGTCTTGGGCTGTGGGAAGGACAGGTGAGGCCTGTCTCGGGCTGTAGAAAGTCAGGTGAAGCTTGTCTCGGGCTGTGGGAAGGACAGGTGAGGCTTGTCTCGGGCTGTGGGAAGGACAGGTGAGGCTTGTCTCGGGCTGTGGGAAGGACAGGTGAAGCTTGTCTCGGGCTGTGGGGAGGACAGGTGAGGCTTGTCTCGGGCTGTGGAAAGGACAGGTGAGGCTTGTCTCAGGCTGTAGGAAGGACAGGTGAAGCTTGTCTCGGGCTGTGGGAAGGACAGGTGAGGCTTGTCTGGGGCTGTAGAAAGTCAGGTGAAGCTTGTCTCAGGCTGTGGAAAGGACAGGTGAGGTCTGTCTCTCTGAATCCCGGCTGTAGGGGTGTAGGTGAGAGTCTCGGCGCTTTTGTGCGTTCCGAGCATCGCACGCCTGCTAATCGGGCTCGTTAGCGCCTTTGAAGTTATGACATTGATTTTTCTTCGCGGGGGGCCGTTTAGCATCAGGCTCATCGGACCAGAATCTTAACCAAATGTGATGAAAGGAGAGGAGAGGGTCTGGGAAAGGGAATAATTGACGCAATTAGGCATCAAGTGCTGAACAGATTGCGTGAAGCAGGCAGGCAGGCAGGCTCTGCTTCTGAACGAGAGGCGTTCGGAATATCAACTTCTTGTCAGAAGCTGTGTGTTTTTTTTTTTTTTTTTTTTTTTTTTTCTGGGGAGACTCTGTGTTTTAAAGCTCTTTTCCCGGTGTCGTGTATTAATCGGGTCTTCGCCAAATATCCCAAAGGCCGATTCCCGCGAGCCTTAGCAGGCACCGTCTGCGACAGAAGAGACGCTTGTCTGAAATGACAGAATACTCCGCCCGTTTCGGGCTTCTGAGTGTTTAGCCCCGCCTCCCCCCTTGCCTCCGCCCCCCCCCCCCACCCACCCCCTCCTTCCTGTATAGCGGCTCGACCTCCAGCGACCTTGAGCCCGGCCCGAACGGCCGAGTGTGATTTTATCTGGATGCAGATGGGGAGGGTGTAGTATATCAGCACGGCGAGGGGACGTAAAGCCCCCCCCCCCCGTTTTCACCGCTCCCCGGTGCGGGGTGGGGGCTGACGGGGACTGACCTCACCGCTGAAGAGTTATTTTACCAGGGGGGGGGAGGCTGAATGTTATGGCTCCTCCCCCCTGAGGGATGACACTCACATTATTAATCTGGGCTCTGCAGTGCTCTGTCTGCCAGCTCCCTGCACCGAGCGTGCTCTCCTGCCTCTCTCTCTCTCTCTCTCTCTGTATCTCTGTCTCTCTCTCTCTCTCTCTCTCTCTCTGTCTCTCTCTCTCTGTATCTCTGTATCTCTGTATCTCTGTCTCTCTGTCTCTCTCTCTCTCTGTATCTCTCTCTCTCTCTCTCTCTCTCTCTGTATCTCTGTATCTCTGTCTCTCTCTCTCTCTCAGTATCTCTGTCTCTCTCCCTCTCTTTCTCTGTCTCCCTCACTGCATCTCTCTCACTCTCACACACACACTCTCTTTCTCTCTGTATCTTTATCTGTCTCTATCTCTGTTTCCCTTTCTGCCTCTCTTTCTTTCTCTCCCTCTGCATTTCTCTTTCTCTTTCTCTCTCTGTCTCTCAGTCTCTCTCTCTCTCTCCGTATCTATCCGTCTCTATCTCTGTCTCTCTCTGCATTTCTCTTTGTCTCTCTGTCTTTCGATCTCTGTCTCTCTCTTTTCTTCCCTCCCTCCTCAGTTTTTTTCCCCCCCACTCTCTCTTTTCTCTCCTTTTTTTTGTCTTCTCTAATTCTCTGCAGCTCTACGGCGAGGCAGCAGGGCTGTCTAGTAAACCGTGAGGGAAATAACTCAGCGGTGTGAGACCGGAACATGCTGAGGGTTTTTTTTTTTTTTTTTTTTTTTTACAGTACCTGTAGAGAAAAGCTTTTATGTCTTTCGTTTAATGCCCCCAAATCGGCGCGCTGGAGTCTCCGAGCGGCGCGGCCGGGTAAATATTCACTAACTGAGGGGTCCTCAAATTAAGGTCTGAACGGCCGGCGAAAACCTTCGCCGTAATCAAGTAGCGCGCCCTGGACCGCTGCCAGAATCACCCTGCGAGCGGACGAGGACGCACCAGCGCGGTCGACGCCTTCCGCGGCTCGTCAAACGGGAAGGCCGCGAAACGTTGAGGCGGGGTCCCGCGGGCCAGAGCGGGGCCGCGTTAGTAACCGTCAGAAATGGCTCCCCGGGCGTCGCCCTTCAGGCCTGATTGTGCGATTACGCAGATCGCCGTAAACGCTCCCGGGCCCCGCCGCCTCGCCTCGCCTCGCCTCGCCTCGACGCTCCGCTCGCTTTGGGCTCGGTGATTGCGTGCTGCCCCCGCTGGCGCCCCCCTTTTCCCAGAGCGCGAACCGGGGTCACGGCCCTCTCCATTAATCACGCCTAAATGAATACAGTAAAAAAAAAAAATAAATAAATAAATAAAAGAAAACATAATCCGGTAACATTACACCGCGGCAGATTCATCAGACGGAGCGCCTTCTCCCGGCTCTGGCCCCAGTCTGATTTCATTACTGCTGTGGGGAGCGTTCTGATCTGGTGGCGAGAGGAGGCCTCTTATTGCGTTCGGAGTGCGGCGGATGGCTTTTTTTTCCCCGCGAAGCGAAGGGAGACGGTTATGGGGGGAGTGTATTAGCGTAATGAGGAGCCCGGCGCTGCGCTGATGGATGCTTCTAGGAAGGCAGCGGGAGCTATCAGCGGGAGACGCGGCGGTGCCAGCGCCGGCCGTCCCGGGATGCTTTATGGCCAATCTCCGCCATTTAAGCGGTGTCGTTTCCAGTGTTGAAACTGGAGGCGGTCTCTGTCAGTCATGCATAATTGATGCTCCTTGTGTACACTGGCTGGCTGCAGGCGCACCGCAGGAAAGCCGTATCAGAAGCAAAATGGCAGTTTGCGCGGGGCTGTAAAAAAAAAAGACGCGTCCGATGACAGCTCGAGCGGCGCGGCGTCCCTCCTGACGCCCGGACTCCTCGTTACGAACGTGGCGCTCGTGCCAGCGATGACGGTGATTATGGACGGGGCGTTCGGAAGGGTCCGGTGAAATGGGTAAGAGGTTAACTGGCGTGGCAGGCTTTGCCGCGGCCGTCCGGCGGGCTGCGCTGTCGAGTGGACGACCCTTTCTGCGCTCGTCGGTTTCGGGGGGCCCCGCGGACGCCGAGTGACTTTTTTTCCTCGGCCGCAAAAAGGATGCGTTTGAGGACGCGGGAGGGGAAACGACGGCGGGTCACCGGGGGTTACGAGCTTCAGACCGCGGCCCTTTTCGGCTTCCTCCTGTCGGATGTAACCGCGGCGATACGGCTTCGGCTTCCTCCGCGAGCGCGAGTTTGGGGGGGGGGGTGGGGGGGAGGGGGGAGGGGGGGCGCGGCGGGCGGGGAGAAAGTTATCAAAAACCTCACCTGTCTGCCTGCCAGATAAATTGTCTCCGTTGCCGTGGCGATGGAGTAAAATGGGGTTTAGAGCTGGCGGGGAGGGTCATTTTTCTCCGGCCGCGCCGCCGACTCCACTCTCCGGACTCCGAATGTTATTACACACCTTTGTGTTGCCCACAGTGCTCCCCAGCCCCCGGAGCCCCCCCCCCCCCCCCCCACAGACCCCCCCAGCCTGGCCTCAGCCCAGCGCTGCGCTGCCTACACCTTGTCAGGGAGGGTGAGGAGCGCCGTGAAAAATGATTACATCACCGAATCCTCCTGTCTGCAGACTAATGGATTGCTGTTGTTGTTGTTTCCAGGAGGACTGTGTTTGCTTTGAATGCAGGGGCTCTGCGCGGTCGGCGGGCAGGGGGGGCACTGTTTTATGAAATAAAAGCGTGTACCTGTTTTCTTTCCCGGCTCTCTCCGAGCTGAACTTTCCGAACCGCTTGACTTTCTTCATTTTCGGCGAGGAGGAGAGCTCTGCGGAAGAGAGCTTGACCCCCCCCCCCGCGTTTTCGAGCCGGCGGGTTCCTGTGAGATTTTTTATCGCGGCTGAAGCGTGGTGCGCGTGCGGCACACACACGGCGACGGAGGGGTTAACCGGGGCTGTCGGACACACGCGTGTCACGGCTACGCCGCGGCGTTTTTCGAAAGCAGTAAAGACGCGCAGAAGATTCAGATGCCCTCCGTGACTGGGGATATTTTAAGCGCGACACCCATTTCATTTTATGCCACCATCTGTTAACCTCAAAGCCAGCCGTGGCGTTGGCAGCCCCGGAGCCGGGCATACATAATTCAGATATCTGATTTGAATTCAGTATTGATTTAGTGAGAAGTGCTATTGCTGAGGTACGGGGGTAAGCAGGTAGTCCGCAGTGTTAAATCCAATATCCCACATCCCCCTTGTGCTTTTCCCCTACTTCCTCCTTTATTAATTGTTTTGTCAAACCCATGGATGTTGTGTCTGACCAAACACACACACACACACACACACACACACACACACACACTCACGCATGCACACACTCACACACACACACACACAATCACAGACAAGCAAACACGATATCTGCCTGTTTCTATGATCTTTTTGGAATTTAAGGAATTAAAATTTTACCCTCCAAACTTCATTGAAATATCACTTGGTATTCTGCGAATGGTAACCGAGGTCAGAGTAAATGACATTTTTACAATTTTATGTGACCTTACGGCACTTGACACTTGTGGGACTTTAATACATTTCGTAGAGATTATTAACTGCAGAGAAACCTTAGTTAAGTGCCTGGAAAAAAGTGACCTACTTCCTCTCATCACTCTTGAAACGTTGGGGGAGCAGGGAGTGATGGGATGGATGTCTTTGCTCAGCCCTCTCTCTCTCTCCCTTTGGAACGACAGGTTCACCATGTAATACTCCAATGCTCCTTCTGCCCATCCATTAAAAATGATACGGACTGCAAGGAACCACATAAATGATTCTATGTGATTTCTTTAAAATTAGAAATTGGAAACTAGTTTCTGAGTCTCACACAACCGAGGTGTTATTTATTTATTTTTTTGCTCTAATTACTGTTACCCTGATTTAACAGACGGCGCTTCGACGTTAACCATTTTAAAAACAGCGGACTCCCACGCAAACACCCCATGGGTTTGTGTCCTGGGGTTTCCCATTAATTGGAGGTTTAACCGCCTTTGGCCACCTGAGAGAGAGAGAGAGGCGGCCCGCGAGTAACGGTAAATAATGAATGGGTTAAAGTAACCGGGGCGTTGACGTGTAACTCGGGTAGGCAGCGGTCGGCGGCGGTGGGAGGAGCTTAGGGGCCCCCAGACTGACCGCGGACGGGAGGGGCGTTCAAAAGCGGTTCGTTCACCTGTGGTGGTTGTTTCACGGTCGGCTGCGGAAGGCCGTGCCGGTGCAGATCGGCGGTTAATACTCCTGGTCCTGGGGATCCAGCGTTCTGGCTTATTCTGGGTTAGTTGCTCTTAACTGAATGCTCATCTTGCGTTAGCGCGCCTTCGACAGCTACGCACGACCCAAGCGCTGTCGGAGGTGTGTACAAAAGTGAATTTAAAAGTGTTCCTTCCTTCCGTATGTTAATTTTTTTGGCACCGTTAAAATTTTCTAACACGCTGTGGAGGTAATTTAAGAGCTTGTCCTTTTTTTAATTTTCCGTTCTTCAGGGGAATCTAACGAATTTAATTGAACTAATTGAACTCACTGAACTCATTTCATCGGTCCCAGATTTTTTTTTAAGGGTAGGGATGTGAAGCTTCTGTCTTGACTTTTATAAGCAAACTCATTTCCAACCGTACGTTTCTGCTGTAAATCCAGGTCAATAATAAACAAAAGCAAAGCCACACAAACAGAGATGGTGAATGAAACCCGGTCAACAGTGTGTCTCTGGAACCAGACAAGACAAATACAATAAGCTCTAAACAAAAAAAAGAAGGAAATTTAATATACGCTATGCTTTTTGTGTATGTTAAAAAAAACGCAGGCAAAACTTCTGTTAAGAACAGCAAGTGATTCGGTTTCCACAGTTCCGCAGGAAAATGACTCATTACAGTTATTAGAAAGAGAAAACTGGTGCTGCGACTCAAGTCTTCTGTATCCAGATCAAAAGACGATCGACGGCGGGGGACCGGCGGAGATGCCGTAGCACTCGCCGCGGGAGGCCTTCGCATCGCCCATCTGACGCATTACAGATGTATGGCTTTATATTTCCATTCAATTAATGGGGCTGATCAATCACCACTTTGGCAATTTCCGAATGATTTCCCCTCAATTCCGCGGAGGCCATTTTCCGTCCAATTAATTCGGAGAGCGCCGGGGGGGCCTCTCGCTGTTTTGGAGATAATTAGAAATTTCAGGAGTGTTTTTCTCTCGGCGGGGGGTCATTTGGAAACGTCCGGGGACCGCGCGGAACGGGGCCCGCGTCTCAGTCTGCTGGTCTGCGTTGGTTTAATTCCGACGCCGCTCTCAGGGATTTCGCTGCAGTCTGTACGCCTCCCTCCCCACACACACACACACACGTGTACACCCCCCCCCCCCCCCCCCCGTGTAAACCCCCCCCCCTTCCTCGGTTCCAGAAGAAAGTGGGACGCTCTTTTGTGCGGTTTGATGTGTGGGGGATCCAGCTGGGGCCCAAACGGCATTCCGAGGCGGGGAGCCAAACCCGCCAATATCGCCGCCGGAGCGGGGCGCCGGGCTATAGCCCCCCCCCCCCGCCCCGGAGATCCCGTATCTACAGAGGTGCATCTGGCGCCCCCCCCAGGACGGAAGGTTAATCTGCACCCCCTCCCCCCCCCCCTCCCCCCGAGGACGGAAGGTTAATCCGGTCCCGTAGCAGAGCCCCCCGCCCGCCTGCCAGCCGCCTCCGCCCGCCACCTTTCCCCCGCGCACCTTTCCCCCGCTGCTAAAATTAGCAGCGCGTTCGCACCTCATCGCCGGTCGTCTTTGTCACTTTCCCTTCCAGCCAAAATAATTACTCCTCTTCTTCCGCGTCTTCATCCTATGGAGAGTAGCGCGTGAGGGATATGGGTGAGAATGCATAAAATACTGCCGCGTCATCAAAAGTGAGGGGAAGGGAAGCGGCGGCGGGGCGGTGGTGGGGGGGGGAAGGGGGGGGAGAGAGGGGGTTGCTGGGGATGCCGAAATTTATGACTTAATTAGAGAGCTCGCGCTGGTGAATTGTGCAGCCCTGGCAGATTGGCCTGGGCTACAGGAGGAGGACGTTTCTCATTACGCTAATCTGAGAGTGCTGGACCGCGCTCGCTAGGAAACGCCGTCTCCTCCTCCCCCCTCCCGCCCCCCGGCCACGTCCTGGCGCAGCCCCCCCCCCCCCCCCCCCCCCCCCCCCCCCCCCCCCCCCCGGGCGGCGAGAGCGCACTTACTCACCTGATTATCTCCCCGCCGCGGACCCGGTCATCCCTCTTCCCCTGACCTTTACACACGCGTGCTTTATGTGTGTGCTCAGGGCCCGCGGGGACCACGGGACATATAAACACCGTGTCGCCGAATAAAAAGGGCCACGGCGCGTCTGGATGTGTCCGCTGTTCCGCAGCCCACACCCCCCCCCCACCCCCCCCCCACGACCCCCCCGAATCGCCCGGCACGGGACGTTCTTTTCATTCCAAAAAGGTTAAGACCGCGGGACGCTGTCGGCTGTCCCCCGCGCAGCCAGTCCAATGATTGAAACGGTGCGGAGGTGCCCCCGCCGTCTCGGCGAGGGGGGGGGGGCTCGCAGTGTCCTCCCGGGGATCTCCTTTATTTGCTGTGAACTTTGACATGCGGTTTACTTCCTCTGTGTGATCCTGTCAGCGGAGCAGGAAAGTTGTTTGTCTGTTTTTACGGACTTGCTCTCTCCGGAGAAGAAAAAAAATGGGAGAGGACTAACGCGATCTTCCCAGAGATCCGTCTTTCTGTACGCCGCACGTTAATCACGGCCTGTATTAAATCACCGGCGTTTGAATAATACGACATTTTATTCTAATGTATGTAAATGTATTGTAATACATAACATGCTACTAGATATACGATGTAAGTGATATGTATTACACCTCCGTGTTAAAATTCAGTTTTTGTCCTCAGCTTAGACACGGCGCTGTGTGAGGTGTAGGTGTTATTGTGGACCGCGGTTATATTAAATCAGGGAGATGATTGGAGAAACGTATGGGTTTCGCGGCGCCCGGGCCTGTCTGTCGCTTGATTTCGGGTTGTAATGTCAAGAGCAATTTGCTGCTAAGAATACTAGGCCTCGAGTGGAAAGGTTTCATCTCTGAATAGGTCAGGAGCTGCCGGATGCGGGAGAACGGGACATTCTCTGCGGCCGCGTCGCGATGCAACGTGAAAGATGCCGCGCTGGTATAATATAGTGCTCTCGTGACAAAACACTCCAGAGGCCGTTACATTGAAATAACAAAAACACAATCGAGCGCCATCGAGCTGCTGGCTGAAATCAATGCGGGACAAAAAAAAAGGTGCTTGGGGAGAAAAACAGCCTCACGCCACCGCCGCCGCCGCAGCCGCCATTTTCCTGGACGTTGGTATTTGCGGTCGCGGAAGCGGGGGTTGGGAAGATCGGGAGTTGGGAGTGACGAGGTTGGACAGGATTGGGAATGAGTGTGTTGGAGGGGACAGCTCAGGTTAGACGGTTTGGAGACAAAGTGGAGAGGCGAGGTTGAGGTGGTTTGGACGCGTGCGGGGGAGGGACGCTGGGGAATATTGGGAGAAGGATGCTGGAGATGGAGCTGCCAGGCAGGAGGAAAAGAGGAAGGCCACAGAGGAGGTTCGTGGACATGGTGAGGGAGGACACGCAGGTGGTCGGTGCCACAGAGGAAGATGAAGATGCAGAGGACAGGAAGAGATGGAATCGGATGATCTGCTGTGGCGACCCCTAACGGGAACAGCCGAAAGAAGAAAGAAAGAAAGAAAGAAAGAAACGGGGAAGGAAGACGAACCGCAGCTTGAGGCTCCCGCCGAATCCTCCGCCCCTTTTTTTTTTTTGGGAAAGCGCTGAGGTCGCTGTCTCCACTAGCCCCCCTGGAACCCAGGAGCCAGGAACAAGTAGCCGTCGCGTCGACGTGCGGCGCGCTCACGAGGACATCGCCGGCCCGTGGATTATTAACGAGCGCGCATAAAGAGGGAGTGCTGTGTCACAGCGCCGCTCTACACGAGGAACACGCTCGCCCTCGCTGTTTCACTCGGCGCGCCTCTGACTGCGTTTCGTCCTTCTGTCGCCGGCCGACTCGATTCTGGCCTGGTGCCCTGCTGTGTTATTCTACATGAGGCGTGCGCAGCGAAATCCCACAGAACCACAAAGTCTGAGCGTATAAAACGGCTCTCGCAGCAGCTGTACGAGTCCTCCATTTTGCCCGCGGAGCGTGGGCTACAGTACATGATTGCAGAAACTAACACAATTTGGTGGCACTTAACTGCAAGATTATACCTATCAATATTTCATGAACAAGCTCCCTCCCCCCTCCCCCTTACCCCCTGCCCCCCTCCCCCACTCTAAGTTAATGAAATCCTTGGACGCACGCCATGAACTGAGTAGAGGAAGCTGATAAGGAGTCGGGGCGCCGTCCGTTCTGACGGAAGGAAAGGCTCCGGCCCCTTTTCCGTCCCGCCCATCACAGGCCGACAGGCGGACGCGTTAAGCCGCGCTCGCCCTGGCCTCTCACCGCCCGCTCTCCGGTCCGCACCCGTCAGTTTTGGGCATCTCTGAATTGATCTGCCCGGTCTCCCGGCAGAGTTAAAAAGATTGTCGCGCCTTGGAGCAGTGGGAGGTTGTGACAACACACGAGGGATGGATCTTTACCTCCTTAAGTAAGGCGTCAGTTGGCACGATTCCCTTAGAGGTAGTTCTGTGACGTAGGTGGGTGAATCTGCTTGGATTTTAAGGAAACTGCGTGCCATTTTACCGTGAGCTCATTGGCCCCGAACAGAGTAACATAGAGCGACACAAACCCTGGATGTGACCTGTGAGCGAATCATCAAGATTCATTTTTTGTAGCCATATTTCGTACACGGTCCTTTCCTCCGTTGAAGATAGAGGTCTTTTCCCCATTAGAGCATTAATGCAGTCTCCATGGTACCCACACCAGTGTGTATATGAATCACAGTATCTCTAAAAAAAATATTGGCTTCATCACCCGGGCATTAACGCAGGCTGTCCCATTGGACGGAAGACGGATAAGTCTCGGTTACAGATTTAGCGAATTACGGTCCCGTGAAAAAAATATCGTCTCCGTACTCTCTCTCTCTACCGCCGCCATTTACCACCCCGGCACTGCTGTCCAAATTTCATATCTGAAAGCCCCGCTCTGCGTTAGATGGAGTAAAACTAGATTGTTTTTTAAGATTTCATTTTTTACGATGTTTGCATGCGACGAGCGTCGGAACAGGGTGGGGAAGGGGAAGGGGAACGGGGGAAACATTAAAACCCTGAGCGTTAGTAAACAGACAGTTATAAATTTTCGACATTATGCCGTTTTGTTTTATTAACAAAGAAGATCATTATGGCGCAGTGTACAGCAAACGGTAATAAGTTGCAAATTGGGTTTGGTTGCCTGGTAATGAATATCGACTGATGGCGCGGAGGAGCTTTTGGCAGTCGTGTAATTCCCCGTGAAAGCGGCGGCGGGTCGGAGAAGCGCCTTATTCCACCTCCGCGCAGCGCCGGGGGCCAGCGCGCATCGGGCCTAATCCAGGGGCTTCCGTGACACTGATTGTCAATACAAATGACTTTAATATACATGCTGTCGGTGTGTGGAAGATCGTTGCGGAGCGGAGGAATAAATCGTTGAGTTACGGGGCCGGTAACGCCGCAGATTGCTCCATGCGTTTCGTCTAATTGACACCGCGGCGGCGGCGGGAAGGAGCGACGCTGCCGCCGACGCGGTCGGGACGCCGTCGAGGGCCCGCCGCCGCCGCTCGGGTCTGATCGCTCGTCTCCGGGAGCGGAGGCAGCCGCTCGCCGCCCGCCGATCGTTCGCCGGCTCCAGATACGGCGCGGTTTATGGCCAATTATCTCCCGCGGCGCCGTATTGATCGCCGTATTATGGCTCTTAAACGTTTTGGCTGTGGACGCGGGCTTTTGGGGGAGGGGGTGGGGGGGGGGGGGGGGTAGGGGCGGTGTTGTGTTGGAGGAGGTTTTCAGACCGACGCGCTCGGGGAACGATGCGAGTTTTCCCTCGCAGGCCTTCTCAGGTTTGATCGGCCAGCCGCACGGGTTGCGGTCCGCAGAAGAGCACGAGGACGCGTTAGAGTTTCTTTAAAAAGACGCGGCAGCTGCTGCGTACCAATCAACGCACAGCGCCGAAGTGCAGAGAACGCGATTTAAACCGGGCCACGGCCGGTTCTCCGGGGGGGGGGGGGGGGCGCGCCGAACGCGAGATTTTGAGAGAGAGAGAGAATACCAATTTCGGGACAAAAGATTCGGGAGATTACAGAAGAGCCCGCAAAAAGCTTAGAGATGCCTTATTTCGAGTAACGAGTCTGTGATGTTTCTTCCTACACGCCTCTTTCCCCCCCCGAAAATCTGCCGCGGTGAAGCTGTACCTCTGCAGTCGTTGTCACTCCGTTGTGAGGATGTGCCGGGGGCGGGGTCACCATCTGGCTGCTCGTCGCCTCGTCTCGTTTTAACGGATTTTAACCTCCGCGCCGGCGTTCCTGGACGCCCGCCAGGCTTCGCGGGCGTTTCGTTTCTTTAACCGCCTTTTGAAATGAAACGTTTTGTTCGCGAGCGATTGTTTTCCGTTTGAGTGCAAGCTGCATCAGATGTGGTTTTTTTTTTTTTTATACCGAGTGTTGTGTAATGTGTTTCAACAAAATGTTTTTTTGCGATATACAGTGTTTTAAAAAAATATATAAGCAAAATATTTAATTGTGGCAGTAGGTGGTGTTTTTGGATTCGAATTGTGACATCCCAACTCCAGTACAGTCTAATGTCCATAGCAATTGTGCATGTACAGTGCGATCAGTTTGTAACATTTACCCTGATGACCGTTTAATCCATCATGCGTTTGTGGTATTACCCGATACAGTATTCTTCAGTCTGCGTTTGACGTTGTTCACAATGCACAATGGTGCAAGGGCTGATTATCAGTTCTTTAGCATTTCCCCATTAAACACCCTGTACTGCAGATGGCCCAGCATTCATCTGGGAAGAGATGTACAAAAATTTGGCTTCGGCTTCCCTAATCCTAAAAATCGAGAGTGAATATGAAATTCTCAAAAAGCACAAATTAAAAAGGTGATTATCAGCCACCAATTCGGAACAAATCCAAAATGGAGCCGGATCTCGGGTATGGGGGTGTTCCTACTAGGCGCGCCCTCAAATACATTCAGGATTCTGATGCGTATACATAAACGTTTTCTTTCTCGTCTCCCAGTCTGTGCACAAACTCTCCTCCGGCTGACGTGCAGGGAAGTAGCCGGTCGGAGTGAGACTCTTTGATTCAGAATGAATCGATGGTGGCGTGCGTTTGGTGTGCGTTGGGCGTGCGTTCGGTGTGCGTTTGGGCGTGCGTTCGGTGTGCGTTTGGTGTGTGTCCATTTGGCCTGCGTTCGCCCTGCCTCCTCCCGGCCTGGCGCGGGCGCGGGCGTGGGCGTGGCTGTCGGGAGCGCTCGGGAGGCCCCGATCGGGGGCCGCCGGTCGCTCACGGAAACGCGCGAGCCTCAGAGGACGACGCGTGTACCCGGCGGCCCGTTCGCCGAACCCGCGTCGCCGCGGCGCCTGTCATCGCGCCCCTCGCCTCCGGTCGTAATTCCTATTGACATTTCTAGGCCTTGAGATGAGCGGTTCCCACCGCTCCTGACGGATGTGGAACAGATACAGTTTCTAAAGATACTTCAGCTGCAGGCAGAAATTAACCCAGGCCAACTAGTACACGCCGTACCCAGGATATTGGAATTTGCATCAAATGTAGTGAAATAATGCAACGTCTCAAGTAATACATCAAACGCCGCGACAGTGCTTATGTATTTTGGAAGGCTGCAGTTTTAACAGGATTATGGCAGCCAAGGGTTTGGCCGAACAGCATGAAATGAGCAAAATGAAACAAAATGGATTGGGAGTGTGCGGAGAAATGGCGTCCAGTGTGCTGGACATGAATATGCACTGTAGCCTAGATTAACTGCTGATGTTAATCACACGGAGATGGACCAGCTCACAGCAAAATGTTTCTGAAAGGCCTTTCTGAGGGAGTGCTGGTCTCGCTGTTAGGCATAATTTAAAACTGGATTAGAGAAACTGGATTACATTTTGCTTATAATTTTTGAAGAAGGAAGAAAAAAAAGTATTTCATAGAAGTTACCTCCAAGCTATAGCACTGTTCCATGATGTTTTATGCATTTATGTAACATGGTCCAGATCAGCAGGAACATCTGGCAGCCAGGGCAGAGGAGCAGGAACAGCTTGGGGTGATAAAGCTAATTTACTGTTATTTTCTCACTTCAGTCCTTTTGGTTCGCTGGCTGCTGTGCAGAGTAAGATGGGGGTGAGCAGAGTCTTAAGTCTGTGTGTTTTAAGTGACCTCAAACTTTAGTGTTGACGAGCATCCGTGGATGTTTCACGGATTCAGTTTGGGTTAATGAAATAACTTGGTTATTACTTACAGTGCCAGATTTTACAGGGCCATTTCTAGATCTGTGGAGGCTTCCTATGAATATCCATTATCTTTCAGTTTTTGGACACTGCAAAAGGCCATTTAAGTTTTGTGCAAATTTATAGGAAGAAAAACTGTAGGAAAAAAGTAAAATGAGACTGTGCCCGGCTCTCTAATTAGCTGGTTTTCATTCTGGAGGCAGCTACTGCTGGCAGTGAACATAAAATAAAGCCAGTCATTTGTTTTCAGTGAAATAGTATATATTAACACAGTCTCAACTGCATAATGTAGACATTGTTTTTCATTTCAGAACAGACAGGGGGGAGAAAGATCATACATCCACATCAAAGTAAATCAGCGAGTTTCTATGGAGTTTATGTCCCAATTCAACCACACCAGGGGACGGTGTGATTATAGTCATCTATATGCTTCCAAATGATAACAATTAGGTCCTTTTCTACAAGTTTGTTTTACAAGTCTGTCTTTTTGTTGCTCAAAATAAATTCTCCAGAAGGCAAACAAAGCGGAGAGAAAAATAATCCCTCTTTCCCCCCGACGGTATTTATCATGTCTTTCTTAGGAGAGCCATTAGTCAATATCGCTTTCTGTCAAAGGCACGAGCACAATGGCCGTCTTCTAAGATTCAATGCAGCTGTCTCGTTCTGTCAAACAAAGCAAGCACTAGGTGTACCCTGCCACGTCCACGGAGATGCGAGGCGCGCGGATGACTTCGAAAATAAAGAGTAAAATGTTTTGATGTTTCTCGGTGAACTCCTTTTGATTGCCGTTCTGCTTTGTGAATTTCAGCGCACACCGAATGCTTTCACTCCTCGCTCACTAACTCCCTGTCTCTCTTCCCTTACCTGCAGCTGGGTGAACAACTTTGGCCATGAAGGACTGGGATTGCTCTTGGACGCACTGGAGAAACTGCTGGACAAAAAACAGTAAGAAGAACAGGCTGACAACGGGAGGATAATGCCGTTTAATGCGCCAATGTGTAACTGCCACTCCTCAGATGCTCTGTCTTTTCGAGTCTGACGTTGGCGTCAAATGGCGTATTGTAAACATTGCCAAAACATTACATGTAAGACATTAAAACATTGAAGTAGAACATGAATTGAAACCTCCAGAACTGAAACTCCGCTGTTTCTTTTTCTCTCTCCAGGCAGGAAGGCATCGATAAAAGGAACCAGCACAAGCTGATCCAGTGTCTCAAGGCTTTCATGAACAATAAGGTTTGTGCGGGGAAGCTGGGGGCTGGGTCTCGGGGTATGGTGGTGCGAATTGGCAGCGTCCGTATGAGGCTCCCGAAAGTCTTCCAGCCCTCTTCTGTTTTTCACCAGCGACCGATAGCGCATAACCAGTTCCACTGGCGTCTTTGAACGCTGCCCCCAAATGCCTACATGGCAAACGACGCCATTTCACAACGTTGCGAGCGGTTTATGCATCTCAGTGCTATTGATCCATATATGGTCTCCTAGGAAATGGCTATGGAAAAGTTTTACAACCCCCCCCCCCCCCCACCCCCCACCCACCACCAGCTCTCAGGAGGGGGTAGAACCGACGTTTTTTTTTCCGTTGCTTCACGCGGTGTGAATAGATCTGTGCGGAGGCCTTGAATTCCTTTCACATGAATTAGCACGGTGCATTATCACAGTCGGGTGTCAATCGATCAGATCAGCCGCTCCCCCCTTCAGCAGCGAGCTCCGCGCTCCGCACCGGAGGAGGGAGCGGAAGCGGGGGGGGGGGATCGAGAGTGCTGTGAGAGAGCTCACCTGATGCTTCCCTCTGGGCAAGCCGGGCCAAACCTCTTTGCTAGATTCCACTGTAATGTTTTTTTTTTTTTTTTTTTTTTTTCTGAATATTCCTCTCGTGTTGATATTATTGCAGAGTGGAAAATCAACCGGGAGGTACTACATTGCCTTAAATACTATACTTTTAGCTCTCTGCTTCTGCAAGTAATTCACCTTTCTTCCCCCCTTTTTTGTGAAGTCTTTCTATCATTTTTCACCAGATTTCCTAAATAGCTCAGAGTCCCCAGTTTCTTCCAAGAACTGAATTGCTGTTGGCCAGATTGTTGCTGTCCCTTTACCAAAATCCCTACATGCAACCAGGTCATCTTAAAGAGTGAGCCTGAGGGATTTTAAAAGCACAGGAAAATGTGTGTTTGTCCCTATAGCCCTGTCCTGATTTGGATTAATCTATCATCATCTCCCATTTTCTTTCCTTGGCCTCATTGGCCCACTGTTAAAAGAATTTGGGCTAATTTTGTATTTCTATCCAGGTTTGCTGTTGATTAAAATTCCCTCAGACTCTCGTTGGCATAGGATAATTGCGAATGGTTACAAATTTCACGCGGAAGAGAACCGTTAGGATGTGCACACAACAGAAGTACTGTATGTACACAGCTGACAGATTGCAGAAAATGGATCGGACAATGTTTTTTCTTTCTTCTGTTTTTTTCAGTATGGGCTGCAAAGGATTCTGGGAGACGAGAGAAGCCTTCTGCTCCTGGCGAGGGCTATTGACCCGAAGCAGACCAGCATGATGACCGAGATCGTCAAGATCCTGTCTGCGGTCTGCATTATCGGAGAGGAGAACATGTGAGTTTGATCGAGCGCGCGGCCCCCCTCCCGTCCGTCCCGCTGGGGTTTTTTTTTTTTTTTTTCCCCACAGCCCCGGAAGCCCCCCCCCCCCATCTTCAGATCAACGTGTCGGCCGCAGCCCCCTCCACCTTCGCCGCAGAGCCCAGCGTTTATGAGCGCGTTAATGAAGTATAAGTGCGGGCCACCTGTCAGAGCCCCTAACGCGACGCTCATCCGAACACGCCGAGCGCCGAGCGCTCGCGGACCGCGCAGTTGTCGGGCGCGCTGGCGGGCGCGGAGGCGCGCGCAGTCGCGGTTAGCGTGTTCTCGTTTAGTCTCGCAGTCTGTCGGTTAGCGTGCTCTCGTTTAGCTGCGCGGGGCTGCGTGGCGCGCTGAAGCGCTCGGGGTTGTTGGCCGTGAGCTCGCAGCCCGACTGACAGATTATAAATTGAATCCAGGGGAGTTTTTTATTTTTTATTTATTTTTTATTTATTTTTTTTTTATCGTGTCTGCTGCGGCGTCGGCCGAGAATAACAATGGCAGCCCTCCAGCAAGGCTCCGTTCAGCCGCTCGAGAAAATGAACAGACTCGTGAGCAAAAAAAAAAAAAAAAAACAAAGAAAGAAAAAGAAGAAGTGAAAGCGAAGCCTCGTAGCAGGTGCTCGTTTGAGGAGAGAGAGAGCGCCGCATGGCTGCGGGGCCCTGGTCATGTGACCTGTGTACCCGCGGCTTGTGGTCTGTCACATCGCTCAGAGAACCTCGCTCTGTGGCTTCAGCCACGCAGCAGCCCTGCTTCATATGTGTCCGCTCGGTGGCCAGGGCTGGTGTTCGTCCATGCCAGTGTAACGGTCAATCCCCCCCCAATGCTGGAAGGGCTGTTAGCGTTAATGGCGGTCGGTACGTAACTGACTCGATGCAGTGTCACCGCACAGTTGCGTTTGCGTAACACAGGCCGCGTTTCACAGGCTGCAGTTAGCAAGAGCCGACTTTCTATGCGTTGGTGAAACCCTGCTTCAGATTACGGATTTAAGGGCACTGGCACGTTCACCGAATCCATTACGAATGACAACATCAAAGAGGCACTCGAGGAGGAGGGCAGGCTTTGGGGTTTTTTTTGGAGCGCGGGCTCGACAAACCTGAAAGACATCAAGTGCTCACTTAACCCACTTAAACGCTCCAATTAGTGAACAGGGCTCTGACCTCTCCCTTATTTGTTTGTTTTGCACAGGCGCCTCTGGGAGGCAGATCGGAGTAGTTTGAGAAGGGCGAGCCTGTGCGTTTAGCGTGTCTTTGATGCCTTGACAGAGTGCACTAATCACCGATGTGCTGCCGTAATAATGTCACCGGGCTGAAGGAGTCGGCTTCGTGCGCCAGTTTGGAGGAGCTTTCGACTGCCGCCGAAATTTTCTGAAAGTTCCACTTATTTTTTCGGCTTTTTTTTTTTTTTTTTGAGGGGGGTGGGGTGGTGGAGGATCAGGAAAAGATTTCAGATGCTTCTCCTTTCTTCTCCACCTTCTCCATCCATCCTTTGAGATGACAAGGTGCACATACACATGTGGACAGCCACTAAGAACAGGAAGTGCAGACAGTCTGCTTGGGCTTAGTTGTGTCTGTTTCCTCCCTGTGTGTGAGGCAGATGAAGATCAGTCCATTATCTGGCCTCTCTTACCTGCAGATGTAGGTTTTTCATCAATTGTATTTTTCTTGTTTTTTTTTTTTCCTTGGCCACGGTGTCTCTGAAAGGTTCGTGAAGCCCCGCTGTCTGTTGCCTTGCACCCATGATCCTTTGTGTCAGAGGTATGATACGGACTCCCTTTCATGGTCCTGCTGAAGCCTTCGGCAAGGAGACCCTGAGACCCTACAGAAGGAAATGAATGCACATTCTCAACAAAAGCTTTTTGATCCCGTCTCCTTGCCAACCCTTACGCAGTCACCTGTCCCGGCATTGCTGGTTGAGTTGCTGTCAGTTGTTTCTTACATTGTGTTACACCAGCCGCAGACGCCTCAGTGCAGCTCTGCACTGCAGAGTATCGGAGACATTAGAATGGGAGAGCCGTGTGCCGCGTCCAGCAAACAAAGGCCTAAGACGGAGGAATACGTTAATGACTCCTCTGAAGGTGTTGTGGAAGAGGAGATCAGAGGATGTGCGAAGGGGAGGGGCGGTTTGCTAGTAAACGTCCCGTCCGAAGGCTGATAACGGTGTTTGTTGACTTTTTTGTGCTGCTTTGTGTTGGTTTGTTTTTCCTTTCAGCCTTGATAAGATCCTGGCTGCCATGACGATTGCGGCGGAGAGGCATAATAAGGAGAGATTCGCTTCCATAGTGGAGGGCCTGGAGAACCATGAAGCTCAACAGTTGCAGGTACGTACAAAGGCCCCGGACCTCTAACAGGGCCCAGAATTCAAACAGGCCCCTGACCTCTAACCCGCCCCAGACCTCCCACAGGCCCCAGAACTTAACCGGTCCACTCTAACCGGCCCCAGAATTCAAAATGGCCCCAGAATTCTAACAGGCTCCAGGCCTCTAACAGGCCAAAGAACTCTTAAGAGGTCCTCTCTTATTGGTTACATTTACTGATTGGTAGTCACCAGCCATTGATATGTTCTTCATAGCTTTACTGAACTTATTGGATATGGAGGTATTTTTGCAAAGGCCGCCATAAACAGTTACCCATCTGTGCAGCAGTTTGACCGTTACTCATGCCCTAATATGGATTACATTCTATTGCATGATTTATTTGTTCAGCTGATATATGTCAGTGGCTGATTCATTGTTTAAATTGTGTAACATCACGCGTTTGTACAGCCGAATATTTCCCTGAACATAATCAGGCCAGGGGCTTTGCTGTAAGGTGTGACAGCGGCGTACTTTTTGCACTGAAATTACGTTTCATCACCGGCCTCCCGGTCTGCTGGGCGATAGCAATCAAGCGGCCTTTTCATTCGAGCGCATTTTTCATGTTATTCATAAAACAGAAAACTCGCCGTGGCGGTTTACCCGTGCTGTCAGGACCGCGCGCCGGAATCGCGGAAGGATGACTGGCTTGAGCAGAAATAAATGAAAAGAAGTTCTCAGTGCGTTATCGACAAAGCTTGGCCTCGCCGGCTGTCAGTGGGCCTGAAAGGCCCCTTCCCTTTGAGGCTGTGCTTGACACACAGGCTGGAGTAAAGCTGGCAGCCCTGTCAGGTTCAGGCCATCCGCACCTCCGCCCTCCGTCGACTTAAACAGATATTTACACACAATTCTCTGTCTCTGCGCCTCTCTCTCTCCCTCTGTCTGTGTCTCTCTGCTTCCCTATCTCCCTCTCTCCCTTGCTCTGTCTCTCTGTCCCTTTCCCTTTCTCTCCTCCTCCCTCTTGCTTCCTCTCTCTCCCTTTCCCTCTTTCTCCTCCTCCCTCTCTCTTCCTCTCTCTCCCTCTCCTCCCCATCTCTCTCTCCCTTGCTTTACCTCTCTTTCTCTCTCTCCTCTCTCCCTTACTCTCTCTCCCTCTCTCTCTCTTGCCTTGCCCTCCTTCTCCCTTTTTCTCTTCCTCTGCTTCTCACTCTGTCTCTCCCTCGATCCCTTTTCTCTTCCTTGTTGTCCCTCACTCTCCCTCTAACTCTGTCATCATTTCTCCCTTTCTCCCAATCTCCTTCCCTCTCTCACTCCCTCCGTCTCTCCCACTCTCCCTCCCTCTCTTCCAATCTCCCCCCTTCCCTTCCTCTCTCTCACTCTCCCTCCCTCCCTCTCTCCTTCGCTGCCTCTCACTCTTCATCCCTGCCTCACTCCCACTCTCTCACTCTCCCACTCTTCTTCCTTCCCTCCCTCTCTCTCTCCCACTCTCCCTCCTTCTTCCCTCTCTCTCTCCCACTCTCCCTCCTTCCCTCCCTCTCTCTCTCCCACTCTCCCTCCTTCTTCCCTCCCTCCCACTCTCCCTCCTTCTTCCCTCCCTCCCACTCTCCCTCCTTCGTTCCCACTCTCCCTCCTTCCCTCCCTCTCTCTCTCCCACTCTCCCTCCCTCCCTCCCTCTCTCCCTCCCACTCTCCCTTCCTCTCTCCCACTCCCTTTGTCTGTGCCTGGCAGCTCCAGCCTCTGAAGGCTGGCTTTTTCCACAGATGGAGGCTGCAGCTTATTGAGACGCTCTCAGGCCCTGTTTTGTCTCGGTTCTTCATCAGAACTTTTTTCCCTCTTTGTGCACCTCCACCGGAATGGGGAGAGTGGCACCGGGGCTGTTTTACTCCCTTTGAAGCGCGCGCACAGCCGAATAACTAGCAGAACAAAGGTGTTGTCTCAATTTGTGCAGATGGCTCACGCTTTACTTCTCCTCTTCTTCCTCCCCCCATTGTTTTTCCCGCGGCCTTGCGCCAGCTCTCCCCGGGCTGAGAGGGAAGGGCAGTCAGCCGGTAACCTCTCATTCCTCTCTCCTAAGGGCTGTTCTCTCTGGGATCGGTCCGCCGCTCGCCCACCTGACAGCTCCTTCCATTACCTGCGCACGGGCCCAACAAAAGACTTCATCGCAAATTCGAAATGTTTCTTTTTTTCGCCTTTTCTCTCTTTTAGAGTGAAGAAAGATTTTCCTGTAGTTATTTATCACGAGCAATGCAAATCACTCGCTCAATTTACGGAGAACCATTCAGATCTTCGGAGAGAGCGAGAGGAATTACAACAGGGACAGAGAGAGAGAGAGAGAGAGAGAGAGAGAGTCGGAAACGAAGGAATAATCCCTTTTGATTACAGAACCTGTTTTCCACATTTTAAAACTGCCGGTAATGAGAAGCACCGCCGTTAATTGTGAAGTAAATTGAAGAGTCTCGCCAGTGCGGAAAGTTCACAGAAATGAAGGATTGAAGCCCGCGACGGACTGCGGAGTTTGACTTGTTGGCGCGATTAACGTGTTATTTTCCAGCGGTCCCTCGCTTTGTTCCGTCGCCGTGGCGGCGGCGGTTGCGGTGGCAACCCCCCGCGGAAGGCCTCCCGTGGCTCTTCGCCCCGCACGGCCGCGTTTTTTTTTTTTCGTTTCGCTGTAATAAACGATTTTCGTCCCGAAAAACAAACGAAACGAAAGGCCTTCTTTCCGGAAAATTCCGGGCCGCCGTTTCGAACAAACGCGGCGAGAAGCCTTACGAGGTTTTCGCTGTGACGAGCGTCGACCGGAAAGCCTTCCCTTAAATCGGTCTCCGGTGGTTACGGCTGTAAGCCAATGGTGGGACGGCGGGGTTGGCGGCGTGCCAGACGCTGCTGGCATCCTCCGAGCCTTCTGCCTTCCCTCGCAGTGAGCTTGGAAGGATCCTGTAGTTCACCTTAAGCTAACTTAAGCTAACTGATTGTCCTCTGGCAAGCGCCAAGTTAAAAACAAACCGAGGCTGTTTTTCCAGATGGCCATTTCTCCAGACTCCTACCTGAATACCCCCCCCCCCCCCCCCCATATCCCCAGTGCATGCTGGGATTGCCCCGTCAGGACCGGCGCTACGTAGCGCCAGGAGCGCCTGCTCGCTCGCGTGCTCGTCTGAGCGCGTGCGTTTGGGCTGGCCTTGGCTACAGCTCCAGAAAAAAAGAAAAAACACTTATCCTTAAATAAAAATAAAACAAAACACTGGAGAGAAGAGAGAGCGTATTCCCCCGCGGCCTCTTAATAAAACATGGCGGGCAGCGCGGCCGCGCCCGCGGAGAGTGACGGCGGCTTCTCTTCAGGCGTCGATCACGCGCATCCTTCAGCCGCCATCGACCGCCATTCACGGGCCGTTCACCCCTCGCGATTAGCGGCCCCCCCGAATCCCCCCCCCCCCCCCCCCCGAGTCACCCCCCTCAGCGCCCGTGAAGGCCCATCAGCGTTCCTCCTCCGACTTTCTCCCGATCCAATAAATCAATCACAAATGCACAGCTGTTCAATAACCACCCCCCCCCGCCAACCCCCCTTCAAACGAACCCCCCCCCCCCCCAACCCCCCTTCAAACGAACCACCCGCGGTTCCCTACCTCTCCGCCGCTCTCCAGGTCTTCTTCTCCTTTTCCTTTTTCCTCCTTTCTTCCCTCCCTTCTCCCCTCCCTCTGCTCCGGGTCGACCTATCGTCTCCGCGTGCGCGTAGATTGCGCTGGGGCGCGGTTTGGTGAGCCGTGCGTACCCCACACGGGAAGGCCAAAGGCCCGCTCGCCGAAATGCAGACAGTGCAGGCGCCTCCGCTTCGGGGGGCGCATCTTTGAGTTGCCATATGCCCTTATTGCGTTCATTCATTATGCCGCAAGTTAAGATGCATTATGCTGTCTGCCGTAAAGCAAACAGCGAATCAGTTTGCGCGGTGATTAATAATGATGAGGAAAGCCGCAAGCAGCTCAGAAGGCCAACGAAGCAGCAACGGAAAAAAAAAAAAAAAAAGCAGAAAAAGAAAATGTAAAATCTATCGCTGAATAATTTTTTTGTTTCTCAGTTCATTGCCCTGCTGGGAGGTTATGGCACGTCTCTCCCACGCAAGTTTATTTTTTGTTTTTTTGGTAGGTTGCCAGTCTGTGCTCTAACTTTTTTTTTTTGGGGGGTTTTGCGGTTGCCACAGGTGGCTTGCATGCAGCTCATCAACGCCTTGGTCACGTCGCCGGATGACCTGGACTTCAGGATACACCTGCGGAACGAGTTCCTGCGCTGCGGTCTGAAGAAGATCCTGCCGGTAAGGGGGGGAGGGGGGGGGGGGGGGGGGGGGGGGGACGTGGCTGTGCGCTGTCTCCAGCTAATCAAACCCCTGTGATGCAGTGCAGGCTAACACAATGTCCGTGTCACATGAAACCTCGAAAAAAAATAAAAAAAACAAAAAAAGCTCTTAGGAATAATGGAAAACTCTTTTCCCCTTTTGAACCAGCTTTATAATTGGCGAGTTGTCCAACACGTACAGTGCATAGAGCGAAATGGGAACTTTCGGTGTGGAAAATAATTTTTTTTAAAAAGGCACATAAAAGGATTCTGGATGACAGCATGTTTTTGTCCCCCCTCTGTCTCGTTTGCGCTTATGAAAAACCTCAATGTTCTCTGGATAATTACCGCGTCGTTGCCGGGGCGATAGCGGGCGAGCCGGGCTCTCTCCCGCGTCGGGCGACGCCCGCACCGCGCGCTCCACCGCGCTCCGGCCCACGTGCCCCGGCCCTCCCTGTCCGATCCCCTTCGGCGCGGCTTCAGAAAGTTCCGGAGCTTTCCCGTTAAGAGCTCCCCGTTTCCAGCGCTCTCCAGACCGGCTCTGTTAGACCGTTAGCGCTCAGCGAGAGATGCACACCGCTCGCCCACAGATGCTTCAGAACCAGAGGAGGGCCCCCCCCCCCCCCCCCCCCCCCCCCCCCCCCGTGTCATCAGCAACCGGAACGGATCTCTGCTCCGGTTGGGCAGATCCACGCGCGTCTGTTCGCTCTCCTCAAAAACGTCTATGGTGGGCGTTTTTTTACGCTGCCTCTCATGGTAGCGTTATTATATTCCTCAAACTGCTGCTATTGCTAGCGCCATTGTTGTCATTTTCTCCCGTGCGTTGCCATTATGATTTTTCTGGGTACTTACTCTACTCTACAGATTTTTCAGCTATTCTGGTTTAAGTGCAGTTTTTGCCTCGTTTGTGATTTGGGTGTTTTTCCTGCCCTGGAGACAGTGGCAGCGACGCTCAAACAGAGCCCAAAATTCTTAAAGTAAAAAAAACACACAGCAGTGTGTGCCCGACTTGCCCGACTGTCCCCTCCCTGCGCTGGCGCGTCGCGTGGCATCTCCCTCTCCGAACCGGCGTTTCCCGAGACAGATGGCACGCCCGAAGAGGAGGGGCGCGGTGATTGATAGCTGGAGAAACTGGGTTACATTTGGCTCGGTGCCATCTGTAAACTCCGCTGGCAATGATTCATATTAAAGCTGTAAAGCGCGACGTTTCGGCGCCTGGCGCAGACCGGAACAGGTGCGGGGGAGCCCAGCGACTTCGCTCAGGTGGGGGGGGGGGGGGGGGGGGGGGGATGGGGAAGGGGGGGGGGGTGCATTTCATCTGCGAAACAGCGTCCCGCTCTCTAGGGGGAGACAGATCCAGTCCCGGAGTGCCACAGATGCTTGTGGTCTTTGTTCTGTCTGAAGCCTTAATTGCTTTATTAAATCATTTATTAGGTTAAAGCGATGCAGGTGACCAGGTGCTGAAGGCTCTGAGCATTTCCTACCCAGAGATGCTCGGAAAAATGGGCCAGATTGTAAAACCAGGGGACCGAGTGTTTCTGAGCCTCTTTCAACTCCCAACCTCTGACACACCAAAGCACATCTGCTTTTCACAGGGTCTGTGGAGAGTTTTGGGGTAGCACAGATTATTTGGTGGTAGGATGGTGTCTAAACTGAAAAATTCTCCCTCATTTGCTAGTAAGCTTTTTTTCCCCCCTCATCTCCGTACGAAAACGCAGGAGCTGAAGGAGACTGAGGAGCTGGACATCCAGCTGAAGGTGTTCAACGAGAACAAGGACGAGGACGCCATCGAGCTGTCCCACCGCCTGGACGACATCCGGGCCGAGATGGAATATCCTTTTGCGCCTCGGGCGTTCGGCCCGTCCCCGTGAGGAGGGGCGGGCCGTGCGGGTTTCGCCAGGCCCTGGCGGGAAAGGCGGGGGTCGGGCTTCATTGGGAGCGGTCCCATTGAGCGACGCCCACCACCAGCGGTCCCCCTCGCTAGCCGGGGGGCTCCCTCCCTCCCTCCCTCCCTCCCAACACGCCGACCGTCCCCCCCCCGCCCCCCCCAGCTCGCTGTCCTCTCTCCAGCTCATTACAGAGCTAAACACCCAGAACAGCGCAATCCGCCCAACGCCGGCCACGCAACATCCTTCCCTTAAAAACGCCGGCGCATTTGTCAAAACCGTTCCGACATAAAGACTTTGTCATTGATGAATCTGTGTGTCCGCGGACAATCGGGTAGACATAAGAGCTCTTCCCGAGATGTGCCGGATCGGTTTTCAACCCACGTACTTCTCTGCCGGGGCGAAGACTTTCCGTCTCTGAGCAGGCAGACTTCTGTCAAACTCTCACTGCTCGCTTCTGTTTTAAAAGGGAAAGAATTAGAATACCAGTCTCGGCGAAAAGCATGTTTTCGCTCGCAGAGAACTGTCAAGTGATTGCGATTACATGTAAACTGTGTTTTTTCCGCACCTTTTTATAGACGGGTCCTGATTTTCTAGCCCTTTTTCTTTTCTCCCTGTTTAATTTGACAGGCTTTTGTCTCGCTCTTTGAGCCTTGTTGAATGATATAGACAATAATTGGGCCAGAACTATTTCCCCCTTGCCCGGCTCGGGCTACGCGTTAGCCCACGTGTTGCTTTGAACGTTTCGGGCACGTCGAGCTTGCCTTTGTAGGCAGACGCTGTTTTTCTCAGACGCTGCTGAACAACGCGCGCTTCCTCACAAGTCTCACAGTTTGAGGCAGCCTTTCAATACCCTTGTCCTACACAGTGACAGTTTCTGTTGCGGGGTGGATAATATATAAATAAATAATCAGGAGAACAACAGCAACAAAAAAAAAAAAAAAAGAAGGCCTTGATTAAGGATTTGCTTGAGCAGCCTCCCAAATGAGACGGGTCACTTTGGGCTCCAAGGGCGCCTCGGCATTGATCGGCACCTGTTGTGCCTGCCCCCGCCTTCATCCCTCGCTCTCTCCGTCCTCCGCTCTCTCTCTCTCTCTCTCCTCCAGAATACCTATCTCCCCCCCCCCCCCCCCCGTTCTCCTCTCAGCCCCCCCTGAAAGGCGGCGGCGGCGGCGGAGGAGCGGGCTCATGAATATTAAGGAGGCGGAGCCGCGTCTTCCTCTCCAGCCGGACCCGGTCTGGGCGCCGCCGAGGTGACTCCGGGCTGCTCATGAATATTAATGGGCGGTGGCACGGCAACGTGATTGATTGACCCTACCCCTCCGACTGCTCTACATCTCACCTCGAACGCCGCTCTGCAGCTCGCACCCCCCCTCCCCCCCCCCCCCCCCACCCCCCCCCCCCCCTCCCCCTTCATGTTTATTCATGGCCCTCTACTCCACAACATTAGTTGTACAGGAGCAGGAAGAGAAATGTTAGCAGGTTTAACATTTCCCTTTGGGTTTCTTCCCTTCTGCAGGACTTCCGTCTGTCTCCTGCAGATAGAAGGGTCTGGATCCCCCCCCCCGACACACACATACGCACACACACTTGCACATTCATACGTACGCACACACACACGCACACACAGACACACACGCATGCACACCTGCGCAAATACACACACACACACACACACACACATACAAACACACACACATACACACACACACACACATACATGCACATACATCATACTCACACGCTCACACTTGCACACACACACATACATGCACATACATCATACACACATGCTCATACTTGCACACATACACACACATACATGCACATACATCATACACACATGCTCACACTTGCACACACACACACATGCACATACATCATACACACACGCTCACACTTGCGCACACACACGCACACACACACACGCACATACATCATACACACACGCTCACGCTTGCGCACACACACACACACACACACACACACACACACACACACACACACGCGCACACACACACACACACGGGCGCAGAAGGAGCCTCTCGCTCCTCTTCATGTCGCGCCGCGCGCTGGTGACAGTAATGGCGTCTCGGTTTGCGTAAACGTTAATAATCGCCGGGCGCTCCTCTGCGCCTCCTGCGGCGCGCGGAGGCCGGCGGCGTCTCCGCCTCGCCCGCCCCGCTCGTGGGGATCGTATTACGGGAGAGCTCACTTAATTACCCACGTCCTGAAGCCGGCGAGCGAAAACAGCGAACATCAAAAAGAGTTTCGCCTTAACGACGAAAAACGTTCGATCACAATAAACGAGTTTGCGCGGTTTGGAAAGCGTCGAGTGTGTGCGCGGGGGTGAGTCACGCTCGTTTTCGTCCTGTGAAGGAAAAATTAGGCTCGATCTTCTGCGTGTCAAATTATCGTCAACTTGACTTTAAATGTGAGCATAGTAGGAGTGTGAAGCCTTGGCTTTGGAGAAGTTTGATATATATATATATCAATACGTTGAGTTATGGCTGTGTTTTTGAAATCTAATCCTGTGGGCAGGCAGTACATGCTCCCATTCAGTTAATTGGGCTTATTTGAGCTGCAAATTTAGTGCAATTTTTTTTATGCCTTTTTAAAATCAGATATACTTTGGTTGTGAAATACATATAATAAGTACGCTTGTTATTCTAATATAGATTTCATGGAGCCTTGAGCATTTTACAAATTCGTGGTGGCTGTTCGGTTGAGCTTAATTAGTTGCTCGATTAATTGTTCTTAGCCCCATTGAACAACTTATTACTCTATTAAAATGACAAAAATTAATACTTGTCCACATTACTGATCTATTAGAGAGATTAAAATTTAAATATCTTACGGAAGCAACTTTACTCATAACCCCTTTGTTAAAAGCAAAAACACTTCCACAACTGTCTATAACAAACGGCCAATGGTAGGTGCTCATTTTAAAAAATGTGAAATCCAGGTCTGTTCTCCTTGAATTTCCCAGTAAGACCTACACTACTAAGATCTCTGCTGGACTGAAAACAGAATTCACAGAGTGGCTTCAGTACCAGAGTGTTTAGAGTCTGGGAAGGTGGAGTCTTACCTTAATACCTGCCACAACTGACAGAGCCGCAGTCTCCCCAAGAGAGACTGATTGGCCAATGCTTGACCTGAAAGTCCTTTTATTACACTATGGTTAAAGCATTTTAAAGCCCCTGATTTTTGTCACATTTTCACCTTGATTTATACTCTATAAATAATGTAATTTTATTTTTTTTAACCTAATTTTCTATTACGCCCCCTTGCATGTAGTTAAGCTCATTTTAAATTCATGCCTATGTCATCATAAGATCAGAGATGATATTTCTCAAGGCTTCCACTCATTCAATTTTTTCTAATTTTATAGCTCAGTTTCTCCTCGAAGGAGCCTATAACATACAGTTTTATTACATTTTTTCCCAATTACAAATCTCTTCATGCTGAAGATAGATGGGGGAAAACATTTGTAAGAAGATTCACTGCTCTCTACTCATACTCGATACAGAACACGGCAGCCAGAAAGGCCATCGCTGCAACACTACGTCAATATCGTCCGCGTCATCACGTTTCTGAAAGTACATGCCTGTAAATTTCTCCTGTCACTTATCTGAAACCGAGGGTGTAGTTTCTCAATCTTAGCATTTATTTATTTTATTTTTTTTAAAAAAGAGGAGAGAGTGGGAGTGTGTGTATGAAAATGTGGAATCAGGTGCCCGTATTCCCGGAGGACTGACCATAGAAACACGGGGAACGAATGCAGCTGCACAGGCTTGGAAAGGCTCTCCCGCCCGGTCCGTGCACCGCCCCGCAGCCACCTTGTAAATCTTTCAACAGGCGCTGTCAAAACGCACACTACATATTATGACGGCAATCAATTTTTCATCAGCCCCTGCTTAACGCGCGGTGAGTTATTCCTGTCTGCGCTCTCTCTCACCGTTGCGTGTGCGCTGATTTTAAAGAAGCCTCTTCATTTGAGGCTCTTTTTTTTTTTTTTACACGGCTTTCAAACGAGAAGACAGAAACCCGTGCGAATTTTCCGATCAGCCAAACAAACAGTTTGAATAAACCACTGTTTTTATGGGCTGGGCTGGGCTGGGCTCATTTCCTGTCAGTTTGAAACGGGCGGTTTGACGGGGCGTCGTAACAGAATGTCGGGTGGAAATGGCTCTGTAGATTGTCTGAAGTTTTTTTTTTTTTTTTTTTTTCAAAAACTTTCATTCTCTTTTCCTCTATTTTATAATCTGTAGTGATAAAAAACAGAACTTCCGGCTGCTTTTGTTAAGCACTTTGTGCCGCTGGAGTTGACAGGCACTAGTGACAATTTATGATCATTTTCGAGACAAATAGCCACCATCCGTCTTGTGGAAGTGGACGTAATTGTGAAATAATAGATAAAAAAACAGATATGGCTGTTAAAAAACAGGACAATGATTTCCATCTGTTAAAAACCGCTATTTTCAGCATCAAATACCGTAGCCTCTGTTCCCTAGGGGAGAGTCATCGGTGGACACATAATCAATATCGTTTGCAAGTTTAAGAACACGTCTTTTCTTTTCCGAGGGCAAGAGATGGCCCAATCTGAGCACTGGATTTCAGCAATATTTTCCATCGACGAATACATTTTTCATGATTGCGGGTTTAAATATTCATACCCATTTGATTAATTTCTCGCTCCTTGAAAGGAGGTGTCTGACAGGTAGACTTCAGGGAATGTGTTTATTGCGAATTCCCCCCCCCCCCCCCCCACCCCCCTCCCCCCCATCCTTCCCCCACTTTAAGGGAATGTGTTTATTGCGAATTCTCTCCCCCCCCCCCCCTTCCCCCACTTTAAGGGAATGTGTTTATTGCAAATCACCCCCCCCCCCCCCCCCCCCACTCTGTGTTTACTCTTCTTCTTAAGAAATGAGCTCCCAAAGGGAAAAAAAAGTGTTAAAATCATTACAAGTTGTGGTTATGCGTGATGAGGCCTGTCTGAATACTTGATGGAGGGGAAAAGGTAAAAGAGATATTGAGGGATTACTGAGAGGTAGCCTCGGAGTTCGGCTTAGAATGCGCGCGGAGCGCCGCTAAATCAGACGATACATCAAACGCCGCCGCGGCGGAAGACAAGGAGAAGAAAGCTAGCGAGCCGTGAAAACCTGCGCGGAGAACCTGTCTGCTTCCCTTTTTTAAGGGTCAGCAAGTGTCAGAACAAAAAACATCGCCGAGCCCGCCAGCCAAATAGGCGGGAAACTTTTTATTTTCTTTGTTTTTATTAAATATTTAGGCTTTTAAAAAAATAAAAATAAAAAAAAAAACTCACTTTATTGAAACGTTCTCGCAACTCGGAACGCCTCTTCCAATTCGGCAAATTTTGCATGCATAAATGGATTATTAGAAATGTCGCTAACCCCCCCCCCCCCCCCCCCACCCCCCCCCCCCCCCCCGGCCTTTCGAACGCGCGCGCTCAAATTGCCTCTGATTTTGAAACACGTTGTCTGCGGGGTCGTAAAAAAAAAAAAAAAAAAAAAAAGCCCACAGAATGAGTTGTGATTTGTGGCTGCGCATACAGAACGCAGACGGAGCTGTGGACAATGCCTGCGTCCAAATGGTGAAAAAAAATGGATTCGGTTCTGCGCAATTTAGCCCCAACGCGAACGGGCGAAATAAGGACACGCTTTTCTTCCTGAGCGTATTCGCGGTAATTCCTCAATTTGCGTGTTTTGCCGAGCGTTCAGAAGGAAGACCCGGCAATGTAATGATTTCCGCATCGAGAAAGGAAAACACGGGGCCCCATCACACTTGTGTTTTTTATTGGGGGGCGGGGGGCGGGGGGGGCATTCCCTACCTTGTCGTTTGGGCTTGGAGCGGACGGGTTGGAAAGTGGGAAGTGAACGTGTGGGACATCACAGCCTCCTCCCTGAAGGCCGCGTGTCACCACGGTGATGGGGATGAACACTTTTTCATGGCGAGATTAAGCGTGTGCATTCCCCCCCCCCCCCCCCCCCCCCTTCCCCGTGTACTGTAAGCAGAACTCTTCTTCACGGCTTCTTTTACGAGGTTTACGTTCACGTTTGAGTTGCTGGCAGCTCCGGCTCTGATGAAACTGAGACGGGCGCCCATTGATGTGCCAGAGTTCTCGATAGCTATCAAAAATGCGAGCGCCTCAGCAAACCGTGTTTCGTGTTGTTGTTTTTCTTCCTCCTGGTTTGACTCAAAAAAACAACGCTGCGTCCCTTAACCTGTTGTGCACCGACATGAACGAAGTCTACCATCTGCTGTCCAACATGGTGAAGGACACGGCGTCGGAGAACTACTTCCTGTCCATCCTTCAGCATCTTCTGCTCATCAGGAATGACTACTTCATCAGGTGAGCTCCGCCCTCCCTGCCTGTCCAGCTGTCACTCAAACCCCTGACCGCCCAGCCCCTGGGAAGGCCCCATTTAGTGGAGAGTTACCAAATATGACGTTACAACTCCCCTTTAAATGGACCTTTTAAACGCCACTGGGTCCAAGCATCACACCCTGTCCGAAACAAACACAGCCCCTCTTTACTGTTTATTTACAGAATTAAGGCATGGTATGATTGTGTCATTCAGAAACCTGCAGGGCTGCTGGGTGGCTCACTCTGTAAAAGCGCTGCTTGTGGCGCATTGAGTGAGGGCCACTGTTTCAGATGGAATAGGAGTATTTGGGAAGGATTCAGTTCAGTTGGCTGTCCGGGCGCCTGTGGTTTGCTCTCGTCACACGCGTATGATTGGGTCTCCTCAGACCCTGCTTTGAGGCTGCAGTGTGATAGGAAGCAGCTGCCTGGCACCACATATTTCGGAGGAAAACCGCGACTTGTCTTCACTCTCTCGAGCCAGCAGCAGGGGGCGTATATGAGCACGCTTGAACATAGCTTGCAAATTGGACATCCCAAATTCGGGTGGAATCATAGATAGAGATAGAGAGAAATTTGTATAAAAGGAAGAAAAGGTAAAAATTTAAAAGTCAGAAAACTGCAGTGTCTGTGCACGCAAGGACAGTGATCAATTCACTGCTGCGTCAGACCTTTTTCAGGAGAAAATGTTTTAAAAAGAGAGGAGGGGGATGGGAAAAATAGTTTACCATAGACAAGTTGCTACTCACTTCCAGCGATGAATAATGTATTCCTCAGCTTGTTGGAGAAAGTGAGGAGTAGAAAACACATTAACCGGCTCGTGCAGAAAATTCCTCCTCAGCACTCCTGTCTGTCCCTGTCTCAGACGCCAGGGCCCCTCTCCGACAGTAAGAAAAAAAGATCACTCCAAATGCTCATTAAAAATGCATGCCGTTATTAAAGATAAGCTTTTAAAATACATTTTTACTTCTGAGCTAAGAAGCGTTCGTCACTGCGCTAGGTGTAGTTTTGTCTCAGGATACTCTGTTCGGTGTTCTCAGTTAATTACTTCTCTGCTGTGAGCTCTTTGAACCGGTGAGTCTTATTTTGTTGCAGATTAGAACGTGTTGTTGGGAAACAACGTCCGTGGCGCTAGACGAAAAAGAATCCGTGAGATAACCTTGAGCCTCGGTGGCCCAGGCCCCATTGGGAGCGGCGGAGGGAAGTGCGGTGTTGTCTCTTCCTGTCAGACCGGATGAGTGGATAGGGAGAGCGCCGTGTCCACAGGTGTCGGAGATGGGCTCGCGATCAAAGATGCTGGGAGCGCGGAGGTGCCGCCTCGGATACGCCAACAGGCGGATGAGTTTGTTTCAAAGGTTTTCTCCGCGATCCGAAATGCCAAAACCGTGGCCGACCGATGATTCGGCGGTCATCCGATCGGTTTAGTTTAGCCGTCCGAGCGGCGGCGTGTACGCTAGGGGCTTTGCTACTGACTCGCAAAAAAAAAAAAAAATTCAGTGCGAGTGAAAACTCAGTTTTTATGACTCCTTGCCATCGGTGCATTTGGTACAGGGCCAATAAGGAAGTTATTCTGTGCAGTGGTCAAAAAGTCTCGGTCTGTTATGTATCATAAAGTTGTGACACTAATCCTCGAACTTTTGACCGAGTGTAATACTGTTTGTGGCTAGTACATGGGGCATTTATTCTGAAAATGTGAAACTGACACATGACATTTTGATAAGCGAACAAGTATTTTTCAGGAAGTATCTCTGATAATGGCTTAAATTTGCTATCGAAAACAGTATACAATTTCAGTGATATATTCGGATCATTACAGATTTTTTCATGAAACTGTACATTAATACATAGTTTTAAAAAAGTCTAAAGAATGCTAACGGATGAACTGATGGATTTTAGTTAGCTGCTTTATTGGAGATAACCTTTGCTGTCTAGCCATTATAATTACCTAATCATTCACCAACTTAAAATAACGCAAGTTATACAAATGATTGTATTTTGATTAATGAAATGTCAGCTTTTTTAGACAGGGTTGATGCAGTTGTACCCAAAATGAATAACCTGCATATAGCTGAGCTGGAACAGGTAGTTACAGATGCTCTCCCTTCACTTTCCTAGAATCATTACTCTGTAACTCAGAATCTAGAGAGAGAGAGTGATATGACTTTAGGTTTAGTGGAGCTAGCCTATAATTATTGCTATTACTGCTGCTACTGATAACGCAAATAAAAATCATCATAAGAAGATTAATAATACTGTTTTTATAATACTGTGTAAAGTAAAAAGACAGTGTTATGCAATAAAATGATAATGATAAGTGTTTTTCTCTTTTTAAATGACGGCCAATAGATTAATTGTTGTTTGATAGTCACCGTTAAACAATTAAGCAAAAAAACAAACTGCCACAGAAACGCAGGTAGAAGAGTACGTACACTGCCGTTAGCCCCGCCCGTTTAATGGCACCGGCTCTGTGGAGCTCGGCGATTGGTTGGGGCAGAGTGAGGGACAGGGTGGGGGGGTTGGGGGGGGGGGGGCGGGGCGGCGGCGGCGGCGGGGTGCTTCAGGGACCGGGGGGCTCTGCTTCCTCTGCCGGGCGCTGACAGTTCTGGGTCAGCCGCTGTCCCTTATCTCCGCCCCGGCTGTGGAACCCGCGCGGACGCGGCGGGGAAAATAGGACGGCTTATTCAGACGATGATTCGGCGCGCGGCGTCGGTGACGGTCGTAAGCCGGGGCGCCTTCGCCGCGAAAAAAACCCCATCCTGACCGGCCGCTCGCCGCTCGCTCGACACCAGCGGGCAAATCCGTCCCCGTTGAGCGCAATCTGTCTTCCCCGGGTTCATGCATATAAATCATGCCATTCCGTGGTTATTCCATGCAGGCACGTCGAGATTTAAAGTCGGGCTCTTCCGTGAGATGTGTATCTACAAAATAAACACAGAACATCAATATACCGGTTGACCTGGATTTAAAATGTATTAGGACGTGTCATGCAGTTGATAGAAGAAAAAAAAAACCCAGCATACCATAATAAAGCAACATAAAAGCAATAGTACGTACATTATGTCATCACCTGCTAAAATAGTAGTTGTTATAATAACGTTATCCTTATGAACAGTATCATGATCATTTTCATCAAGCAGATATGCATATTCCAGCCATAACTTTACTTTACACATGCATATGACAATAATAAATGGTAATATTCGGTCACTTCTAACCCAGACATAACAATATGAAGTTGAATACAGGATACATTTAAATGATTTTTTATTATTCTTTTTAAATGGGGACTGTACTGCCTTGTATCTAAGGGATGAACTAAGGGTAACTCAACCTCATGCTGTCTATAGTGCAAAAAATGAAGAATTATTAATGAATGAAATAAGCCAAGTTGTTGGGGTTAGCACGTGCGTTGTCCTAGTTTCAGACCTGATTTTGTAATAATAATCAGGGCTCTCTTGCAGTGCTTTTACTAGTGCTGCTTCAGGATGTGACTCTCGCTTGATTCAAAACATTCCACTTAGCTGATTCACTTGACATTGCTGCATAATGGATATGGTAGCTGTCTGGTTCATGTTAAATAATATAAGAACATGACCCTTACGCCAAGAAAGAGGCTTAGATGCAGTTTAGACTTTACAAGTAGTTTATAGAAGGGCAAGTTAGCATGCTATTTGTGCTAATCTTATGCCCCCCCCTAAGTCAGATGCTTTTTAAAAGCGCTTATTTTAGGCATACTGCTCAGGTAGAAGCGTAGCAGCTAAGAAAACACAATGAGTACTTGACCGAGAGCGGTCAGTATTGATTCCATCAAAAAAATATTCGATGCATAAATCTGGGTACTCTGTGTCCACCTTAGAGGCGTGATTGCCTTCCATTGAAATTACTTCTGCAAACAATAATTACAGATGAAGTCATACAGATTGGTACACACAGAGCATTGTTTGTGTATAACTGCTACCGTACGGTTAGTCATTAACAGCTACTATACATTGGTTTATGCCAATTCATGTGACCTTATTGTAAAGTGTTACCAAAAAAGAAAAACCTATATAAAAACAGCAGCGCTCACTTTTAACAACCTTTGACTTCCTCGTCCATGACATGGCCCTGTTGTGATCTCAGACATCTGAAGTTCAATGCTGAGGCGTTAGTGTCTCTCAGAAGCTGGAGGATAACACAGGGTTACAGACAAAACTAGCCTGGAGAGGACAGAGTGTCCAGGGATTTCTGCCACTCCTATTTTAGACCACCTTTTGATTTCCCTCCGTTGTCAACACAACGTGTGTAGAGCACCTTGCCATCCACAGTTTAGGGAAGTTGCAAAACCTTAAAAAAAGACCCAGATGCCAAATGCAAGGCTGAGTAATCCAGGAGCAGTGTTTTTACTCAGTAAAGACATCGGGAGGAAAAGTGATACGCGATACATTTTGTATATTGTGAATTTGCAAGTCTGGCTTTGGCATTGCTGTATACATAGTCAATTTGTCCCAATCCAACACAATATCATTTTTTTTTAGAAGGGTTGCGAGACAGAGGGAAAAAAAAAAAAAAGAAAACTCTAGTGGGAAGAATTGAAGTGAGTCGGGAAAATATATCAAGCAAATAACTGGCGAGCGGAGGCCCTGCCACCACAGTACGGAGATCCTGTTCCCAGAGAAGCCTGGCCTCGTTACAGAAATCAGCTTTTAAGTGGTGCGGAATTGCTCTGCAAGTGACCCGTAGGTTTTAATTAGCCATCCGTTTCAAAATAAAAGAATGGGAGCTCTCGCATTGTGCCTCTCTCCCAGACCACCAGTATCCCAGCAGCACTCCGCCTCTACATCTTCATCTCCCCCAAGGGTTTTCCTTTTTTCTTCTGCCAAGACACGCGTCTGTGCCGCATTAAGGTTAATGCGTGTATTTGCTGAGCGGGCAGCTGACACATCTTACGTTTGACGGTTTTGAATCTGACGCATACGTACGGAATCCAGGTCAAGTGGCTTTCTGAAGGTTAGGCCTGCGGTGTGTGTCAACCGATGGGAACTGTTTGTAGCCCCTAGACTGGCAGTAATGGACAAGTGTAATAATGTTGGATGTGGTGCTGGTGTGACATGTTAATTAATGAGCTGTTACTGGGTTCTTGAAGTGAGTAATGTACGATTTTAAATGAGATTTAATCACTCGTGGCAATAATAATAAAAAAAAATTCTCACAACATTTTTCAAATGGTTTAAATTAACTGCATCTGCTGTGACCAAGAGTGGCAAAGATATAATTACACGTCTTCAGGTGAAGATTTTCAGCAGGGAAAGAAGAAAAATAATCTTTGGATTGGGCACAACCATTAAAATGCGACCTGCGTTCGCTGTGGCGGAAGGGGGAGGGAGGGGGCGGAGGAGGAACGCATTTCTATATTCAAAATTGCATGTCTGCTAGAGCCGGTCAAGGTCATGCTTGGGACATAATTATTTGGCAGTGTGAAGCACGGCTTAAGTTGACACTGTGTTTGCTAAATGTCACTTGCAATTAAAATTGATAATCTAAATGGGAAAAGGTCACACAAGAACGTGTGTGGTGTGACCAAAGTCTGAAAATAAAATAAAAAACAGAGCTCGCTTCTGACTGTCAATTGTAGCGATGCTTTTTTCTGTCTCCCGTTGTGATTTTTTTCCCCCATTGTGCTTTTAATTGCTGAGTTTAGATACTGATTAGATTTGTGTCCCGTGTTTAATTGGCCCTCTTAATTGGCAAAGATGATTGTGAAAATATCTGTGGAGTGGTTGTTGAGTTCGGATGTGGAGTCACCTTAAGTGCTGAAGGTCACAGAGTGGGATGTTCGCTATGTCCTTTCAGAGTTTGATGGGCACAGGAGACAGGGGAACGGACTGAATACAGTTTAGGAATTTTAATTTTATATACACGAAAATAAAATGTTCAAACACCCCGGAAATCATTAGTAGAATACCCGTCCTTCGGAAGAAAAAGGTGTGAAACGAGTTCAATCTGCACAGTATAAACTGTTCGGTGTTACTTCAACTCTAACAGATAATATTTGGTCCCGCTCTGGACCACTTGTGGCCTGTTACTGTGTGGTGACAGGTTTGTGTCCCTCTCTCTCCCCTCAGGCCTCAGTACTACAAGGTGATTGAAGAATGCGTCTCCCAGGTGGTGCTCCACAGGAGCGGCATGGACCCAGATTTCGGGTACAGAGAGCGGCTGGACGTGGACTTCACTCTCCTGGTCGGTACGTCTCCCAGGCGTCCTGCCCAGCCCCGTTTTTCCGGTCTCTGCTCAGTAAGCGGGCCCCTCGAGCTGCTCCACTCCTGGAGTCTGGGAAGCGGTTTAGAGTCGACGATCTCGGATTTGAATCCGATCCTGACGCGTCTTCAGTGCATTTACACCTGTTTTTCTTATGTGGATAATCCCTGTCTGGATGCTAAAGAAGCATGAAACGGCCTGGTGCAAACGGCCTTGGATGGTGACGAATTCCAGCCGCGAAAATGGCGGCTTGTCCGCAGCGCTCTCGCGAGCTCGGTTCCCTTCCCGCTGGACTCAGGAAAACAGAACGCCGGCCGATCGGGCCGCTGTTTCAAATCCACTTTCGCTCTGAATCGTTTGATTAGCCTTTCTTTCACCCGAAAGCGATGAGCTGTGGCCGCATACAGCACACGCGTTCGCGGTGAAAACGTTTTACCGTCGTCCAATACAGGAGGGGGACCGACGTGGGGTGAGAAAATCGATAAGCAGTTAGCCTGCACGCTGCAGAGAATGCATTTACACATTTAGACACAAACGTAACGTGGTTTGGTGGCGTCTTTCCAAATTTGCTGTATTTCATTTTTCACAAACTGGAGCCGAGATGTGCTCACAGAGAGACCGAACGGCACTTTTCTCTTCCGTTCTTTACGAAGCATTCAGAGGAATGTGATTTTAGAAGATGCGCTCTGTCCAGACGCCTATGTAGGCTGCCATTTGAGAGCTGATCGAGGAGCATTTTTCCTAGGTCCATATCACAAGCTCACTCACTTGTCTAAACCGTCATCAGGTCAGCCCTACTAATAGTACTTAATACTTAATAGTGGCGCTTTAAAAATGCGTTCAATCACTTTAGCGTTTTTGTTAACGTTTAGCGATTGATGTTGCGAAGTCACACCCCAAGAGCCAACAAGGAAACTGAAATCCAGAGTAATATCTCTGTAAAAAAACAGCATGGACACCGGTATCCAATCTCCTCGAGAAGTGGCTAATACTATTAAAAAGTCCCTGCACTGCAAGACCGGTCCCTGTAGAGCAAAACTGATCCACAATGGAGACTTAATCCTCAGTCGGGCTTCTGAAGCAACATCTCGACGTCGAGCGCGCAGTGCTGCGCGGCAAATGCCGACAAACACCTTTTTGCTTTTCTTTGCTTTTTTTTTTTTGGTCGCGAGATGTGACGTCTCGTTTTCCAATTTCCCGCACGCAGCAGATAATCGGTCGAAAGGGCCGTCTGAGCTTCACGTTGTTCCTTTTTTAACGTCTCTCGCCCCCGTTTTTGCGTACGGTGTTGTTTCCTGGTTAGCTTTGCTCTCGGCTCCTTCGCTCGACGGGGCCCAGATCCTCCTCCCCTCTCAGGCGCGTGCGGCAGCGAAAGCCGTGCGTCTCCGCCATGAAAGATTTAGTCCGGCTTTCGTCTCGCTCGTTACTTTCTTCCCGCCGTCCCGCGAGGTGCCGAGCTGCGGAGACACCTGCAGCCGCTCAGACGCGTGAGATGAGGGCGCACTAATCACGCATAAATAATGCGTCGTTGTTATTGCCTGTCTTCGGGAAGAGCGCGCTTCATCGCCAGAGCGAGCGCTGAGGCTTCGAGGTTCGCTCCTCGCTTCGCTTTCGTTCGTTCATCGTTTGGGCGGAGAAGCAATTAGAAACAAAAAAAAAAAACGCAGAGAGTTCTTCTGGCTCGGGATGATGTATACAATCATCTGATTCTGCGGGAGGGAAGGTAATGAAATACGTGTGATCGCAAACACGTTGTCCCCCGTTGGATTGTGTCACAAACGCTTATGGATCTTGTCAACAAAGCCTCATTAAAAGTTTTTTTTTTTTCCCAGGTTTCTCCTCAAAACAATTTATAGCAAATTTACTTCCTTTTTTCCATCTCACTATAATGAGTGAAAACAAATGTTCAAATACATTTTTTCGTCTGCAAATCACATTACAACCTGCAGAAAAGAGTGTAGGCCTCTGGAGTAAAGCACAGGCAGGTTCCCTTTTCCCTGCCAAGGTTTTTCCGGTCCAGTTATTTCCTCGTTGGTTATCTTCACTAAGTTCTATCTGGATTTTGACCACCCGGAATTTAATTTCGGGGACCGAATAGCCGTTGCGCATTGCTTATTTTTGAGGTTTCGAAATGTATTTATTTATTTTTTGTTATTTTTTTTCGTACAGACCAGTGTGTGGATAAAGCGAAGGTGGAAGAGAGCGAGCAGAAAGCTGCAGAGTTTTCCAAAAAGGTAAGCTTCATAAATCACCCCGCTAGCCCGCTGACACGCCGCCGCGCTCCTCCCCCGGAGTTGAGAGACGGGTTATGGATTGCCGTGCTCTGATCAATGGCTGGCAGCGGGAGTACATGATCTGTATCAGTATTACAGGGATCAATGCCGGAGCTTCAGAAGCACTGCTGCCTGTGCCCCACCGAGCCTGCTAAAATATGTACAGACTATTCCAGAACCTTTTAGCCTAGACCAAGCGGCCGCGCTCTCTGGAGAAATGTTTTCCCCGTTTTTTTTTTTTTATTCCTGTCAACCGTGTTTCTTGTGCTATATAGGAAATTATTACCCCTTTTGGCAAATGTAGATGTATGTGTTTTGACTGTGAGATCGAGACACTAAACTCTACGAGCTTAAACCGTATGTTTAATTTTATTTTTCCCCCAGAGCTCATTCAACCAAGTTTAAATGGGGGAAAAGTCTGCATTTACGAGTACACAAGTATAAATTTACATTAAACAAGAGAATCTGAACTCTGAACAAAGGAGATAAAATGCCATATAATCATTTAGCTTCATTATAGCGAGAGGCTAATATTGCTCTAATTGCCCTATTCGTGGCATCCTCAATGTTCTCTTGGAGATGGATGCTGAAGTGTCGGACAGGTCTAGTTCTGTCAACCAGGCCCAATGCTTTTCTGAGCTTAGCGCATGCTGGCGGGTGCAAAAAGCGTAACTCCAAACCCTCCACACACAATAAAAATCAAGGCCTCCTCGGTAGAACAGACGGGGTCTCTCCCCACCATAGAGACTGGGGCTGGGGCTTTGTGCAGTGCTGGTTAGGGTGAGTGGAAGGGTGGGGGGGGGGTATAAATATCGCAGGTGTAGGCCTATGATGGCATATGCGGTGTGGCTTGTGGCCTCCGGGCCTCTGGGGGCACCCTAGCGCTGAGCCCCCTGTTTTCTGGTGACGGTTTGCAGTTCGACGAGGAGTTCAGCGCCCGGCAGGAGGCCCAGGCCGAGCTCCAGAAGCAGGAGGAGAAGATCAAAGAGCTGGATGCGCAGATCCGCACCCTGCAGGCACAGGTAAACAGGCGGGGTCTCCCTCTCACACCCCGCTCCAGAAGGGCGTGGCCTCAGCCAGCTGAGCCATCCATCAGACATGGCCTATGAATGTGCAGCATGTGTATATGAACATATCTTATATGTTTGTTCCCAGAACAACAGTACATTGATTTTAACTCTTTAAATGCACGGGTTGAAGTTTCAGAGAGAGAGAGAGAGAGAGAGAGAAGGGGTGGGGAGCTGAAAGACAGCCATATTAATATTTAATGACGTTCTTGACTTTAAATTGTATCTGCACTGTGGGGGGGGGAAATATATTGTTTATAGCAGTGGTAACCAACCCTGTTCCTGGAAATCTTCCTTCACTCCAACCCTCACAAAGCTCGTCTCATTCAACAGCTGGAGATCTCGCTGAGCTGCTGATTAGTAGAATCAGGTGTGTCAAGTTAGGGTTAAAGTGAAAACCTACATGATGGCATATCTCCAGGAACAGTATTGGTTACCACTGGTTTAGAGTGAGTTAATATCATAGATGCACTCTAGAGAGAGAGCGGGGGATGGAGGGAGAGATTGTGTTTATTACGTTTTAGTAAGAATCCAAACTGAAATGGGCGAATGGGTCCAGGACTAAAGTGCTTATTTCATTATGACTCAGGGAGCTGAGCTGCTGTCGGCTTTTTATAAAGAAGTGCGAGGCCTTGGGGACGGTTGTTAGGAGAAGGAATCTGCTAATTTAGTCGAGTCAAAGCCTTCTGACTCCCTAATCACAAATATGAAACTGCTTTGAATGGGTATTTTCAGACATCTGAGATTATTAAATGTGATAAAGCACCATTTTTCTCTCCAGAATGTGTCCCATTGTTGAAATGTGTGAATCGGTGCATTGCGGCCCGCACAATGCAATCGTATCATCATGAAGATGGCTCGCATTTCCTTTCTGGCCCTCGCACCAGTGTTCCTTTCCCTGAAAGTGATGACCATTTCCTCTTTAACCCAATCTCTGAGTGGTTTAGCGCTGCGTAGAGACGAGGCGGTAGTTTTGCTTCTCTGCTTTTGAGCTTTTTTTAACCGAATGAAAGCCGTTTTCTGAAAAACGGCCGATCTCTGGCGCCAGGAGCGCTTTGTGAAACCCGATCTGTCGAATCGGCGGGCGCGCGAGTTTCCCCTCCCCGCGGTGCACCTTCCCTCTGTTCCCCAGACTTCCCTCGACACACGTCAGTCCCAGTAAAGCCCCTGTCATCTCAACCCGGCTTTTGTTCCCCTGCTGGACGTCAGACGGGCACGTTAGATCAGACCTCAGCTTGGCCTGGTTCCTGAGGCCGCCGCCCACCGCCCGGCCCACACCGTTCATTTTGGGGGGTCCTCCACTCGCCGTTCATCGGACCGAAGGCCCGTGTCAGTCCGTGTGTGTTACCCACTAAACCCTAGCCCCAGCGACCTTGTGGTGACTATATCCAAGTTCTGTATCGCACTTTGGACCCACACTAGGCGTCATTCGCGGCCTCCTCTCTCAGCTCGTGCTGGTGTTCTCACCGTGGCGCGTTTGGAGAACGGAAGTTTCGCGAGTTAAAAGTTTACCCATGGCGGGTTAAACGTTCGACAGAGCGGCAAGCCCGGCCCGTGAGACTGGCTTCCGCTTCCTACTTCCTGAAGGTGCTGTCAAAGTGAAGGCCCTCAGGCCTGAAGCTTTAACTGGCTTTCCTTCGGCAGGGAGACGTTGCGGTCTCCTCTGTTCCACAAACAGTCGCATCAATCCCTTTTCTTAATGGCTTGTCCCCTGAGTGTAGACAAGAAAACAAACATGCGTGTATTTCCTGCATGAAGAAGACACGCGCTCTTGGTCAAATTGAGCTTCTTTGACTTGCATCGGCTTTTCCTTGTCGACACAGTGGAAGGAAAGCTTTATTGCTTTTCGAGGAAGCGCAGTTCAGTTAAAATGCTTTCACAGCCAACACACCAATGAAGTGCATCCGTTTCATCTGCATAGACAACACCTAACCGCAACACATACGCATACACTGTGGCTTACAGGCATAGCCTTCCATAGCCACATTTCCATCTTGAATATACGGGACTGAATATCAAGTACATGCTATCTATTGCATAAACACAGCACCACTCTAACAAGTCATTGTACTCTTGTAGAGTAGCTTGGTATTAGCTGTTTTAAAGTGGACAATGGGTCACTGCTCATTTTTACAGTGGTAGTACTGAGAGAAAAAAAAGATAACATGGATATTACAACGTGATTATATTGCATTGTAAATGCATGCAAAGCAGAATAGGCTGAATCCTCTCCACATCACTCTCTGGATAGCGGTATATTTACCTATTCCCACTGTGAGAATTATAATTTTCTCCCAAAAGCGAAGGTTTGTGGAAGGAGAAGATTCAAGGGCTCTATAGCGTTAGAAACACTGTAAATCTTCCCATGGCCCCGTCTGTAGGCGTGTGACTGGGCCGTGTCCATGGTTTTTCATACCGTTTGGCAAGTTCACCGAAATGCATTTGCGAATAAAACAAAAACAACAATTGCATTTGGCTGGGAAGTCAAATAAGGATACGCACTGAGTGAAAGGCCAACGACTAGAAAAGCGCGACAACTTACACTCTCTCCCTGCCTGCATCTAGGGACAAGTTCCAGAGAAGTTAAAAAATTGCGAAGTTGCCTTTTTGCGCCTCTTCACAAGATAGTATCGCCACGTCGTGCCGGTGGTTGAAAGACTCCCCCCCCCCCCCCCCATTTTGAGCAGCGCGGGCCAGGCACCGCCTCGACACAGCGCTCATGCAACGACATTTCATTAGCAGGGTGGTATAGAGCCATCACATATTCCCATGTGAAGATCCAGGGTTTGATCTTCAAAGATGCTCAGTCACATCCCCTGCTTTATTAAATATGAATGAAGATTGAGCCCTGCTCATTCTAGTAGTCGGAGACCTCGCGAGTTTAAAGCACATAAGTTTCATATCCCCGCAGTCTTCACCTTGTCTCCAAACTGGTGAATTTTAATGAATGTCTGTCTCTCTCTCTCTCTCTCTCTCTCTCTCTCTCTCTCTCTCTCTCTCTCTCCCTCGCCCAAGAAAGGAGCCTCTGATGTGCTCGTTTGATCATCGTTCCGATCAGATCTAGCAAATTTATGTGTGTAAACACCGAGGAAACGCAGCGCTTAAAGAAGTAAGGACAACACGGGAAAGCTGTCGTGCCGAAGAGGAGGAGGAGGAGGAGGTAGTGCGTGTAACTCGGCTGCGGCGCGGCGAATTAGCCCGCGCGCACGCCACGTCGTCGAACGGGCTCCGGGCTCCGAGATTTTCGCGTCGCCTCTCTTCCCCTCGCCCGCGCCCCGCGATCGAAGCGGGAGCGGGCGCGCTCGCTGTCCCGCGCCGTCGTTTCCGCGGGCCCAGGAGGACTCACGCCAGTCACGTTTCCCAGAACCCCCTCCTCATTACGGTCGCAGGTTTTTTTTTTTTTATAGAGACCAGAAAGCCTCGCCGCGTGATTGAAGCTCTGAATCACCTGTTTTAATTGGTCTCCAGAGTTTGCGCCCGACTGGTGGCGATGCTTGTGCGAGCGTGTATGCTGAAGCCATACTTCAGCTTAACACCCGAAATCGAGCAGAGAGTCAGGTACCTCTTCCAGAGCGTTGCTTTATTGAATACATTCTGAGCAGCTCTTGGAGGTCAAACGGTTTTAAAAAACGGTTTTGGAGTCTTTGCCAAGCTGCACCTCTCAGAGGCCAAGGTAAACAATCAATATCAAGGATTTTTATTTTCATATTTCAGACATTTATCAGAATTTATTAGCATGTTATTTCACAAATGCGTGCAATTTGTCTATATTATGTACCTTTAAAAGTAAGAACAATATTACCAGGATGCTTCACGTTGCATTACAGGTCCCGCCATGCACTTAATTCGACATTTAAACGTGACCTCCCGCAAGCTCCACTCAAGAAGAGACATTAGATTTAGATCAGGCCCAGAAAATTGTAAACATGAGTGTTTTTCTGCCAAGCTGTTTTAACCAAATGAGAAAGTGAGCAGGGTGATGTTGGCTGTTGAAACATTTATCAATGGCTATATTTCTCCTGCTGGGAAAACATATTCTAAAAAGGATGTTCTTTGTGTAAATTATGTATTTAAAAAACGAAAAAAAAAAAAATATACATGCCGAGTTCTCGGTTAGTGACACACTTACACAGTTCCCGTTTGAAATCCCATCCAAATGCATGTCCCCTTCAATCCCATGTTGTGCCAGAGTGTGTGTGTGTGTGTGTGTGTGTGTGTGGCTTGATTTACTCTCAAATTGTGCCAGATAGTGTGTGTGTGTGGCTTTATTTACTCCCATATTGTGCCAAATAGTGTGTGTGTGTGTGTGTGTGTGTGTGTGTGTGTGTGTGTGTGTGTGTGGCTTTATTTACTCCCGTATTGTGCCAAATAGTGTGTGTGTGTGTGTGTGTGTGTGTGTGTGTGTGTGGCTTTATTTACTGAACGGGCGCTGAGATGCTAGAACTGATACTGATCTGCTGTCACGGCCTGTGCTTAATGATGCTAAATTGCCAACCAGATTTCCAAAAAAACGGAGGTGTTGATGAGGCATTGCACTGCCCTCGCTGTAGTCTCCAGCACTATTCACACCAAAAAAAGTGCCATTACCTTAAGCATCGCACGACTGAAAGGCTTTTCATCCGCTTTGCGTACAGAGGGTCCTCATTGAGTCCCGTTTGGGGAAGCTTCCTTAGCGTTACACCTGGTTAATCTTTAATACAGCCCTCTCCCCGCGCCGTTCGGAACCGGCTCGCATAACTGCGATTCGTTCTGTGAGCGGATAAGGCCGTTGAGCAGACACCGCCGCCCATTTCCCCCCCCCCATTCTCAGCGGAGGGGTCATCCGGAGAGAGCACGGTTCATTTTTTAAACAAAGTTCATATTAAATCCCACGACTGTTTAATATAAAAAGACGAAAACCTGGAGAGACTTCCCCTAGCTTAAAAAGAGCCCGAGGTTCTCAGGGAGTGAACTGTTTCGAAGTTTGTGCGGCTACATGATCAATATTGTTTCACGGTAGTAAATGGGGAATACTGCCTTGGCCGATTATATGTGTGTTGAATGAAATAGCATTCCGCTTAAATATGTTTATTGCAAATAAAGTTTTAATCTTCATGGACTCTAGATTAAACATAAACAACAATTAGCTATAATTGATCTAATTAATTAAATCATAATTCTGCCAATGTTGTATTAATTGCCACTTTTTGATATATGAAATGCATAAAACATAGCAGTTCATTTATTACATAACTGCCCAATGGCAGATACAGACCTGCAAAGTCATTTCCCAGAATGCTCTTGAATGTGAAAAACATACATAATTAATTCCCCTGCGATTAAAAAAAATTTTTTTTTTATTTTTTATACTGGCAGTTTTTGGAACAATCCACACACTTCATCGTGCAGTAAAATGTAGCAATTTTGGCAATAAATTCCAGTTTGATTGTCCTTTTATCTGCGACACTGCCAATTTCTTTGCTGTTCTTCGCCAAACCATAAGCTCTCTGTAATTACCACAATGTCATCTGTGCTCGTCCTCTGCTTTTTTTTGTCCTGAAGGGGTTCTAACAGAAACTTTCATTTGCTGCCGCGTGACTCTGAAAGCCTCGTGAACGCAGACAGGCTTGCTTCCCCGCTTGCTGGGCGTGGGCGTCGGGCACTAACAAAAAGAAAAAACACGCTTTTTTCCGCTCCTGCTCGCTGTCCGGCTAACCTGCGTTTGTGTCTGTCGCTCTGTCTGTGTGTTCTGTCCGTGTGTCTGTCGTCCGTGTGTCTGCGCAGTTGACTAGTGAGGGAAACAAGCTGAGAGAGACTCAGAGGCTCCTCACTGAAGCTGAAGCCAAGGTGGGTGGTCTTCCTGCATGCTCCGCTGCGCTCTTTCACCACGGACACTTCCTGCTGCTTGCCCTTTGACCCTTTGTTTCCACCGGGGGCTCTTTCTGTAAGCTCACCTCACACTTAAGAGACTCTGGGAAACACACCAGTGGTCGACCCCCACCGCTGTATAAGCTGTCGACATGGCCGCTGCACCAGACCTGGGTTAAATATGTATTTTACACAGCTCAGTCCTTTGTATGCACATCGCGTATCGTTCCATACGCTGTAAAGATCCTCTGTCGTGTGATTGCGCATGCTGGTCAGATGCATGTTTGATTGAACACTGCCAGGGATTTTTACCAGCATCTAAAGGGTTAAGGAAAAGATGCATATTTGAGCCATGGTCTTGGGCTGATACCTGGTACTGGTTTTGGATGGAGAGATGCAGATGCAGCATTTTGGCCACGCCGTGAGGAGTGGGTCTCTAACCCGGATCTGCAGTCTTAACCGCCCTCAGTCTGGAAACAGTTGCTGATAAATTCACAAGAGGAACGTTTTGCCTGTCGTGTGAATTTCTATCCAATTTGGGTGAAGTGCGGCGGTCGAGTAGGTAGCCTCTGGCTGCTGTAATTACGTTTTGATTCTGCTTTGCTTTCCCTTGAAAAACAAGTACATAAATAATAAATAAATGAAATTAGCCAAGGAAGTGGCAACATGATTTAGTGGTTAGTAGTAACGGAGCAGGAAAATGGGCTCTACAGCCCGGGTGTTACTTCCCAGGGTGCAATTCAAAAGGAAGTGAGGAGACTTTAACGTTTATAAAGCTGTGTCTGCAGGTGACAGTGGCTGTACATCCATCACACAGTTAGGGGAGCGAGAAAAAGGAATCTCCAGCCCATTTCTGTCTAACAGAGAGGATTACAAATGGGGCTGTCCCTTTCTTTCGTACAGTAAAGACGGGTCCCTCACGCCTCGGCTGAGGGACACGTTCCTTTTTTTAAAGAACCTTTTGGAATCCAGTCGCGCAACTTTAATAAGCAGACGGTTTATAACTGAATTTCGCAGTTCTTCGGCGGGGAGTTTAATTGTGTGACGGTCCCCAGTCAATTAAGCCGCGCCGTCTGCGAAGTGTCGGGGAGAGTCGGAGTTGAGCTCGCGGTCCCTCTCCGCGTTCCCCCACGGCTTTTGAAGATGAGTTAGATTTCGTCCCGCTCTGCCCCCTCGCTCTAATAAGAGCTCCAGATGAAGAGGCCAGCGAGGGCACCGGCAGCCCGGAGCCATTAAGGAGGAAGCCACGCCCCCTCCCTGACCCCCGGCCGCCAGCGATCGATGGGCTCCGGACTGCGGGGGGCTCGTCAGAAAAGATCTGCCTGCGTCGACACAAACGGGGGAGCGCGGCCGACGACCACGCCCACTCGGGGCGAGCCGCCCGCGCTGTAGGGCGTGTGCGGAAGGTCCAGCTCTGAGGCGCGGGGGGATTGGGGGGGGGGGCAGGGGTTTTTGGAAAGAGGGAGCCGCTGATGGATGGGTGGGTGGGGAGGGGGAGGGGGAGGGGGGGGTTGGTATGTGGGAAGGGCCTCAATTATTAGAAAATAAATCAATAAGAACGAGGCCGCTCTAATTTAACGGCTAATTTGCTCCCGTTACCGAATATTAAGCTTAGAAGAGAAAACGGCAGCCACAGGCGGGAGATTGACAGTTGCATTATCATATGGAAGGTGTGGAGGGGGGGGGGTGCTCTTGGGATTGGGGTACCAGCCTAAAGAATGGGTCTGCTACACCTTTTTAATTTCCCCCCTGTAAGAATCGAGCCGCCGGTAGAACTGTGCAGGCTAACGCTCCACAACACTCAGAAAAATAACTCACTGCAAATGAGTCACGTAGCTCTCGCTGGGGGGGCTGGGGGGGGGGCGCTGGAATTGGCTTTTTGAAAATGAGAAACTTGCTTTTATTTAATGTCGTGGAACAAAAACACATAATAAGTTTCCGAAGAGAGATTAGCGTCTAATCATGGAAAGGTCAGAGCCCGTCTTCTCTTTCATACTTCCTAATTGAGACATTTGCATACGTTTTGTTTCCAAACTGTCCCTGTCCCCCTTATCAAGCTTATAAATACCTGTTTATATAGCGCTGTGGTATTTTAACAGCGTATACTTGTCTGGAGGCTGCTGTTTTTCTATCTTATCGGTAATGTGTTTAATTTTGCCCCAGACTTCTGCTTAATTGTTTTTCCTTTGCGGAGAAAAAGAAAGATTTTCGCATCTGAATTAGAGACGATGCACACGTTGCTTTGAGGTAAACCACCGTATCCCTTATGCTCTCCATTCATACGACCGATGACACCGCTTGTTTCCCTCGGGGAGGTGTGCTGGGGGGGGTGGGGGCAGCGGCCGCTTTCGTTTAGGAACCAGTCCAGCGTGTCGATTCTGACAGCGGCTTTACGGACCCAGAGCACGCCGCGGCTCAGATGTGCTGTGGGAGAGCGCGCTTGCATTCTCTCTCTTACTGTCGAGTTCACACGACACCATCGCCTCATCACCGCGTTTAACTCTTTACTGCTTAAATCTAGTGTGTTTAGAGCCTGATTTACTAAGACCAGTGATGCTGTTTGTTTTGCGCCGCTCTTTGTGTTATTCATTTTGCGTTTGCTGAAAGGTTTCGCATGTGCTAAAGGTCTTAGTGAATCAGGCCCTGAATGTATGACTTTGTGGATGATGGTGCTCTAAGTGAACCTGGCCTGATGATTCCAGGACTCACCTCTGCATTGCATCACACCATCCCCTTGGGCTGAGTCTGGATCGCTGTTCTGTGCTGGGACATCCCCTTTGGGAAGGCGGGTGGGGTTAGGGGGGGCAGTATCACATGCGCACACTCCTTCCTGGTCCGTTGAGCGCAATTCATCGTGTTTATACGCCAGCCTGTTTAACGCACATCCCAGAAGCCCCACGGGACGGCTGACCCATCCTCCCCCGATGGGTCCTCTGGGCGCTGGGCTTCAGGAGTACACACACATCACTGTCTGAGCTCTGAGCCCCCCCACCCCCCACCCCCAATGTTACTGACCACATGGCCCTGGGACTGTGGCCCCAGGAGACAGGCCCCTGTGCATGCGGGATGAGCCCTGCTCATTCCACTTCCCTGCGTCCCATGTTAGCCCGATCTGCTGAGCGCACCGCGTACACACAGCCGGCTGACTGCGCAAGTGTCCTCCAGGGGGCGCTGTCTCCAGGGGGCGCTGCCTGGCCTGCCGCTCACGCTCTGCTCCCCGTCTGCAGGTCGCCGCCGGGCCCGTGGCTGGAGGAGCACCGTCCCTCCTCCCCGGGGGAGCCGCGCCCCCTCCCCCGCCCCCTCCGCCTCCCCCCCCGCCCCCTCCAGGAGGGTGCCCGCCGCCCACCCCGCTCCACTGCGGCATCCCGCCCCCGCCCCCGCCGCCGCCCGGCTTCGGGCCGCCGCCCCCGCCCCCGCCCCCCGGAGGCGGGCCCCCGCCGCCCCCGCCCTTCCCCGGGGCGCCCGGCATGCCCCCGCCCCCGGCCCCGCCTGTGGTCAAGCTGCCTTACGGACTGGAGCCCAAGAAGACGTACAAGCCCGACTCGGTGATGAAGAGGGTCAACTGGTCCAAGGTGAGCGCTCCGACCCTGCACCGCCACATGCAGAACACACCGCACACGCCTCACCTCTCCTCACCTGAGCCTCACACCGCCCGCTCCTCTGCAGTCTGACCAATGCTGATTAGTGCTGTCTCCATTTTATCTACCGAGTCAAAGTTTTTCAGATGTGTGTGTGTGTGTGTGTGTGTGTGTGTGTGACCCAGGTCGGGGCGTTTCCCCCATTTTTTGGTCGAGCCCTTCGCAAAAGGCAGAGCGTAAGAAGGTCTCCGGCAAGCTGACATTTTCCGTCTCCGCGTGACCTCCCGGTTAAATGCGAAAAAAGGGAACGAGCGAGCGGGAAACCTAACCCGCTATACCTGCGTTTACGAGCGGCTGATTACCAGATTTACCGGGAACATTTTGACCTTTTCGCCGATGCTGAGTGTGCTTTTCGCAGCGCGCGCGGGTCTTTCATCAGCCTGTGAGTGCAGGGAGGTGTGAATGCAGCCCCTGATTAAATGTTATTGGGGAAATGATTGAGGGAAAATATTCGGCGTGGTAACGCAGGCATTCAGGGACAGTGCGCGGCGTGGCGCGCATTCATAACGTCGTCCCGGGAGCCTGCGTGCATTATCGTAAAAGATGGCTGTTGCCCAAGCAAGCAAAATAAAAAAAAAAATGGAGATATTTTAAACTTCAAAGAAAAACAGCAAATTAACAGCGCGGCTCTGGCTTAGTGGCAGTAGCTAGCCACCTGTGTGAGTTATTTGTGCCGCCATTGTTGTCATTATCGTTTGTGTATTTTGTATATTTCGCACATCTCCCACTGTTACATAACAACGTTTACCACCTGTAGTTGTATCGGTGTTTTGTTCCTGTTTAATGACGCTTTTTAAACAGCTTGTGGCATCGCGAACGATGGTTCTGACCCTTCTTTGTACAATTACTGTAGCAGTACAAGAAATGACTTTCTTAGTTTGCTCAGTCCAAGAACTCGTCTACTCTGTTACTCTTCACAGAAATGAAAAAGAAGAATATTTCTGTCTTAACTTGCGTGTTACGACAATTACGATAAGCCGGCCTGCTCGATCGTTCGCCTTTGAGGTTCAAACCAGGATTAATTTACTTGTTGTACTTTTTTGATGCTAATGTTTGACCTTGACTTTGTGTTTAATCCCAGCCACTAATTAAGTGCGGATTTCGTATTTTTCGGCGCTGATGTTTTGTTCTTTTAAACACGCTCACGGCTGGATTATGGTCATGAAATCTAGCAACGGGGGAAGGGAAAAGGTTTGCGATACTTCTCAACACAAGACTCGTGCCCGATGAGTATGAACGGCACCCTCAGGCCTGTCACTGCTGAGAGTAAACATATGTCACCGCGCGTTTGTTTATGCATTGCTTTGATAGACGCTGGCCGTCATCGTCAGCGGCGCTGGGTAATAATTAGCATCACCGCGGCGACGAGGTCATTGCGGCGGCAGACCGATGAGCGCGGTCCCATTCCGAAACGGCGGTTGACTCCTGACGAGACGGAATGGCGGTCGCCTTCATTGCGGCGGCGCTGATGAGAATTCGATTGCGCGAGCGCTCGAACCGACGGGGAGGCCCACGCGCAGGACACCCCGCTCGTGCCGTTTGGGGGAAAGAGAGCCGTCGCATTCTGCCGTGGAGATACGCCTCGACCCCCCAGGCCCGCGCCCCAGTACAGGCGTAGCGCAACCGGAGACATTATACAGCTCGGGGAGAGAGAACGAGACTCCTCCTCCTCCTCCTCTGCTATTAGCGTGTGAACAAGCGCTCCGCACACCTCTCCATTAGCGCCCGTACGCTAGCGTTAGCGCCAGCGCCAGCGCATCGATCTCAATCTCGGCGGCGGTTGCGGCGGGAGTCGGCGGGGGCCGTGACCTCACCCCCCCCCCCCCCCCGGCTGGAAGGAGAGAGGAGATGCAAATGAAACGGGCGGATCGCGCGCGCGCGGGCATCGTAGCCACCTGAGGGAAAGCAATCTGTGTCGGTTTAGCCGCGCCGGAGTCATCCGTCTTGCGCGTTTAGAGCAGATGGCGCGGTCCGCGCGCCAGCCAGCCGGCGCTGGCCCCGCGTGATTAAAAAAGAGGGGAACCGGGAGAGCGGGGGTGAGCTATCGACACCAACACCCCCACCCACCCACTCACTCAGCAAACATTTTTATTTTTTTCGCTTAGCGCATGTAAATTGTAGCTCGTACAGTTGTAATAACGTAGCGGTAGCTGTATCGTGGCGGTGTGTTGCAGGGGCCTTCCCTCTCTGAATATTTCCCTGATTATGATTATAATTTTCTCCGCCTGATGAGTGCTGGAGAGGCACCACCTGTCTGTAATTATATTTGGGAAATCTTCTGGAAGGAAAGAATCTTTGCTGAAGTAAAGAGTGATTGTGGGAGGTAAGAGAGAGAGAGGAGAGAGAGAGAGAGAGAGAAAGTGAGTTTCTGCCTTTTGCTGTAAAAAAAAAAAAAAAAAAAAAAAAAAAAAAAAAAGTTATTCACCCGCAGGAGACCCCGCCACCTCTGTGGGGGTGGGGGTACTAGGAAGTAGGGCAGTGGGGGGGTGGGGGTTGGGTGAGTTGCACTGAAAGTAAATGCAGCCAGGAGTAATAAATCGAGGGAACACATTTTTTTTAAAGCATGTAACGGATTTTCAAGCAGCTTGGCGGGAGATTGTAGCCCGGAGGTGCTGTAAACTAATTTCTCCTGCACTGTGAACACCTACGCTGGGGAGGGTGAGCGCGTTTAAGGGAAGGTAAATGGTGGCTCGGCCCGCGTCCGAGGCCTGCTGCACACGGCCCAGGCCCCTCGACCTCCCCATTACCCCAGCCCCCCCCCCGCGGGGGGAGAGCTGAGGCGGCTTCACATCACTTAAAACAGAGCCAGGTTAGCCGTCCCTGGCTCCCCGGCCCGGTCCTTAATTGCTTCGTTTTAAGGGGAGCCTCTGTTTTTCCAAATAAATAATTAAGAGCGTTTTTCAGAGCCCGTCTGACTTGCTAGAGCCAGCCTGGGCCTGGCGGAGAAGGAGCCCAGCCCGGTTATTTATCTCTTTGAGAAAGTTATTTGCCTGTGACCCGGGGGCAGGCTTGAACTTCTCTCTGGCGCTCTCAGGTCTGAGCTGGAAGTCCTCCGCACCGCGGCGCGCCGCGAAGAAGGGGATTCATCAGCGCGGAGAATTTGATGTTATAATTAGTTTGCGAGGGGCCGGTCGGGGAGAGATACGGAGCGCGCTCAGAGTCGCTGTAGAGGAGTGATTGAGCACGCGGCGCCGTGTCGAACGTTGCCGCGTTGCCACGCCGACCAAGGGCCGAGGAGCAGTCGATACCTGTCACCTGCTCCCCCGTTTTTCAGACCGCGTTTTATTTGGTGTTTTTCTTCAAGCAAAACAAAAAGAAAAAAAAAAAAAGGCTGGCAAGATAACTGCCTTCGCACACCGATAGCAAGTGGTGCTAAGATTCTGTTGTGGGTCCTTTCATATTGTGTCAGGGAAAAGATGAACACACAGCCGGGCACACTGTATGCATTTAGACGTCAGTAGTGATAGAGTGATGACATAAATGGATGTAAACACTGGAAAGGGGGTAGGCCTCGAGCTAAATTCACTCTCCGGTTTTAATCAAAATGAACCAAAGTCAGAAAGAATTGCTGTAGAATGCATGTAAACAGGAAGTGGTAGTTGCCTTGTAATAGTTTTATTTATTGTACAAGGCTATTGTTCTTGCCTTGTCTGAAAACTGTTTGATGCCTTATTTGTATGCATATGTGCATGTACAAGTGTGACGACATTGGCCACTTCTGGAAGAGTGGAAAGTATAGATGTTGGTATATAAAATGACTGCCATTTTAGCATGAAATGGGGAAATTGTGGGGTTGACTGTAGTGATGCTGATTGTATTATTGTTTCCCTAATCAGTTCAGGTTCCGACAGGCCTGGAGGATTTTCGGAAGCACCCACGTCAGTCGTTGCTATTCCGTGGCAGCAGTGTGCTATTTTAGGGCCCACTTCCTGGTTTTACCGGAACTGTGTGCTGCCATGTGCTCCTTCCAGGAGTTTAGTCATCTCGTCTCGTTAGGCGCACTTACAGTATTAGCCTTGCAGTAAGGGGAGGCGCTAACGACTAACTCAGCAACCGTTAGCCACCGAGCGCCAGCGTCATGGCACGTGTCACATGGTTCTTTTACGGCTCCTTATCCCTGGAGATTCAACATGGAGGCGACATGTGGAGGGGTGGAGCCCGTTGCGCCAAGCAGGGTGAAATGGAAGGGAGAACAAACGAAGAGGGGGTCACGTTTCCACGTGCGCCGAGTTCAAACGCGTTGCGCTTCTCCTCCAGAGACGTCCGCCGGAGGCTTTCATGTCCTCTCAGCCCCGGGTTCACCCTGCCTTCCCCCGGCCTTGATCATTCAGCTCTGCATTCACCCAGCAGATTCTGCCTGACGGAAGCCTGTCCGGCTGTGCATGTTAATGCACTTGAAAGAGTCGTTTGAATTATCATTAACAGTGAACACGGGGGTTAGGCTGGAAGGTTTCCACAATGATTATGCGCGCCTTAAGTCAATTTATTTTATTAATTTATTTTTTTGCCGACCTGGGTCACATGACTATTTGAAAAACTTTGACTTATTAGAACTGCTGCGAATTGGTGAAAATCTCAAAAGAAACATCTGTTTTCACCAATATGAAGAACTCTGGTGAAAATCTCAAAAGAAACATCTGTTTTCACCAATATGAAGAACTCTGGTGAAAATCTCAAAAGAAACATCTGTTTTCACCAATATGAAGAACTCTCTTTCTTATGGTTTATTTAGTATGTTTTGCCAAGTCTTTTCCTTGCTTCCAGTTGTTGTTTCCAGCAGGCACCATGAACGTGAACATACCATGCCTTTGAAGGGACATTATACAGGGAGCGGTCTTAGCACTGGTGTGTTTGGAGAGTGAAGCTGTGCGCTCTGTTATGAAGAAACGTGTGTTTGCAGATCGTGCCTCAGGAAATGGCGGAGAACTGCTTCTGGATCAAAGTGAAAGAGGAGAAGTTTGAGTCCTCCGACCTCCTCTCTGAACTCAGCCTCAACTTCTCCACCAAGTCTAAAGGTAAGCAGGCCTCGTTTCCCTCCGATGGCTAATTAATCCTCACACACAGCGCTTCGTTTACCCAAACTGCCACTCCACGGCAAGCGCCTTCACTTCCTGCCGCTTTGAGAATTTAGTTTTATTTAATTTTTTTTTTTTTTTTTTTTGAAATGTTAATTATCCAAAGAAGTACGTTTTTTTTTTTTTCCCGTAACGAACGTATCTGTCTGCGGGGCGATCGGCGGACGCGGCGCTGAGATCTCGGCGCGATTAGCGGGACGAGGGCTTCGGTTTTGGCTTGCGTTGGCGCGGGCGGTTGCTAGGGAGGCTCGCTCGTCGCCGGGCGGCTCCGGAGGTGGGCGCGGCTGTAGTCGCGCTCCGGTGACCACCGCCGAGAGCCCGCCGGGCCGGTGTTGGGCAGTTTGTTCTCACACGTGCAGCCACTCTACCTAACTTGTTGGTTGACTAAGGGGGGTGGTTTGGTGGGCTTTTGATAGGGTGGGTGGGATTTGGAGGTGGAGGTTGTGGGGAAGGTGGGGGGGGGGGGGGGGGGGTCATGTTGCCATGACGATGCCTTGACAGTGTGTGTACTCACCGCTCTGATTCCTGATGCGCTGCAGGGGGTTCTTGGGGTGGGAGGGAGGGTAATTGGGGGGTGTTATACGCACATCAGCCAGGGCCTGTCATGCAGCTAGTGGGAATATCAGGTGTGTGAGCTTCCCTATCGGCGTGCGCGTCGAGCACATCCTGTTCACGTCTGCTCAACCTAAGCCCCCCCCCCCCCCCCCCCCACTGCCCGGGCGTGTGGCTGACTGCTGCCCTGGCCCCCAGCCAATCAGCACACGGCCCCCGTGTACAGAGCCCCAGCGTACAGTCTCCCGCGCAAATTGAAATAAACAGCAATTTAAGCCAGAATGCTACGATGCCATTTGCTGGCGTAATGCTAATGGGGGGTGGGGGGGGGTGGGTTGGGGGGTTGTGGGGACGAAGCAGGGGCGATAGATCTCGTAGCGGAGGCTAATGAAGAGCCGAAGAGGACCTGGGAGCGATGTCACAGTCTCCACACTGCGGCAGAAACCCGCCCCTCCCTGCCGCCCCGCTTCCCTGCCAGCTCCGCTGCACCTCTCTAATATCAAAAGACTCCAGAGGGTTCTTCCCCAGAATGATACAGTAGATTGTTTGTTTGTTCCTTTTTTTTGTGCTCAAGTCTTGAGGGTGGGTGCACGGGGGGGGGGGGGGGGGGGGTATGAGGTGGGGGGGCTGGGAAGGATAGGAGGAGGTAAGGGGGGGGGGGGGGGGGGGTGGCGGCGATAGAACAAACAAACGTGCGAACAAAAACACCTTTTAAATTAGTACGGTGTGTGGAAGAACATTGTGCCTAATTAAGGTTGCGAATAATGAACTCTGAATCCCATTTAGCAGCGCTGACGTCTGAGGGGGCGCTACACCTGAGGTGTAATTGCCGCTTCCGAAGGCTGAAATTAGCAGTGCGGCGCGGATTTTTTTAATGCTGTTCGCAAGCTGTTTTGCGCGCGGAACAGCTTCGTGCTCGTTTCGTAATCTCGCTATTATTTTTTTTTTTTTGCAAAGTAACCGAAAGATGAAGAGCCTTTCGCTGAAGCGAAGCGCTGTGATCGTGGGGGCTCTGAACGCGGCGAGGACGGGTCCTCGCGGGGCAGCCGTTAGGGAGCCCCGTGGGTGAAGCCCACCGCACGCGCGCTGGCTCAGCTCTTTCTCGGCACGGTTTGTCGTAGCGCGCCGCGTTTCACGTGCGGACAGGCCCGTCGAAGACACGGGGGCAAAAACGCATTTTTAAGCGGGCTTTCTGTTAAAAGCGGGGAAAACGAGCTCCCGCACGGCGGAGAACGATTCTTTGTCCGTCCCATCTTCAGCGACGGCACCCCGCGTTCCTCCAAAGCGATTTTTTTTTCGTTTTGGACTTTTTACGTCGAGTTTGCCGCAGAGTTTCCTCAGAACGCGAGCCTGTTGCTTTTCCCGTTTCCATCGCGGGGAGCCGTGCGGAGCGACGCGATGGTGACGGACGCGCCCCGCGCCGAGGCGCTGAAGATACGAGGCCTCGGCGGTCGACAGATGTCGCGCACAGCGTCAAGTCCCCCTCCACCTGAACCCGCTCTCCGACTGCTCGTCGCAGCCGGGGAGCGGGTTCAGGTGGAGGGGGACTTGGCGGAATTAGTTCACAAGGCTTCACCACGCAGGGCATTACGGAGGACCATAAATCCTCACTGTGGAGCTGCCAAAGCAGTCGCTGGAAGAAACCGGCTTCATTTGTCTGGAAAATTGCCCCTTTATTTATGTAGTGGAGTGTTTGTACTGTTAACCCGAGTCTTTATTTATTTATTTATTTATTTATTTATTTATTTATTTATTTATTTTTATTTTTTTTGTTTTTTTATATTTGTCTTCCAGGATGGTATTTATAACTAAACGTTAAGTTTGGTGATTGATGTTGGCTTAAGTGTGCTCCTTGTTGTGTAGGGTTTTCCTGCCTTGCAGGAAGACCTCTGTCAACTCAGTGCTTCATGGGAATTGTAGTTTTTGCTTGCATGCATGGAAAGCGATACAAAAATACCCTTGGGGCCTTGCTTGGCTTGATGCAGTACTGTTAGTTACTCTTTTAAAATTGATTTTGCTAATACGCCTTTTCGGATTGGTATTCCTGTCCTGGTCTCAGGATACGATCAAGACAAATACAGTATTGCAAATTCATCCTCTGTAGTTCAAAATCACAGCGAGCGTGCTAATGCCGTACAGCCTTTACCCGCTGTTTCAAGAGCCCACTTTCTAAAGACTTAATGATAGAAGAAAGGGTTTCCATAATCAACAGGGATTTAAGCCCCGTTTCCAGCCTCTTAAACAGGATCAGATTCCTACTGTATTTCCAATTAGGCTACTTGACTGCAGCAGCGGCTGCATCCGGCTGTTTGAACTCGGCGGTGTTGACGGGGGGGTTTCTGGGAGGCGGTCGCCCCAGCGAAGTGCTGTTGGGCCGCCTCCGTGCCAGGAGCGCTGTATAAAAATGACATTTGATTGATTGATTGATTGATTGGTTCAGAACGGGATGCAGGCCCGGCGGTGCGTTGTGTTTACGCGCCTGCGGCTGCTCTTTCCGCCTGGGCCCGGGCCAGCCGCGGCGGTAATGAAGCGCCTTGATATTCATTGGGTTTTAAGCCCCTTCTCACCTCGCGGGATCGACCCCATCTTTACAGAGAGGGGGGAAGGGAAAGGGGGGGGGGGGGGGCACCTCCAGTCTCGCTGAAGCGGAGTCAGCAAGATCAGCGCTCCCATTCCCCATTCCCCCCCCCCCCCCCCCCCCCCTCGAGGTGGGGTCGGCCCGGCTACCGCTCGGCGGATGCGTTAAGGCCCCCCCCCCCCAACGCGCAGCCCCGCCCGAACGTGCGGTGAGACCAGCGCCTCACACTCTCGCCGTTTGTTGTATTTAAATTGGTTCTGCTGCAGTGACTCAGACTTCATTTTTTTTTTTTTTTTTACTTTTCTTTCATTTCCTTGTAGTTGTTTATTTGTTTGCCCCCCCCCCCATCACCCCCCCTCTCCTTCCTCCATCCTCCTCCATTCCCCTCAGACTCCCTCTGTCTATTCTGCTCCCCCCCCCCCCCCAGCCCCCCCCCCCACCCCTCCCCCCCCTTCCTTCGCGCGGCGGCACCAATCAGCAGCTCAGCCGCCGTCGGGCTCGGCGGATCAAACGAGACGCGCTGGCGGATCCCGCGCGCATCACGGCCCGCTGCGTTCCAAAAGCAATTTTAGCGGCGGAGCTTCGGCGCGCAGTCCAAATAAGATTGATGCCCACCGACTACTCCCCCCCCCCCCCCCCCCCCCCCCCCCCCCCCTTCCTAATAGGGTTCCTCCGCAGGCGATGTTGACTACTAAAAAGATAGCGGGCCCTTTCCTGTTCCTGTTATGCTAACAGTCGCGTGTGTGTTCGGCCGTACGCCGGCTTTGATGTCTGTGACACCGCTCTTATCTTCTGCAATACACAGCTGTTTCTCAGATAGAAAAATAAAAAATAAAAAAAATAACATGTCACGGGGGAAAGGATGCACCATCTCAGTGTTCGCAGCCAGAACTTTTATAAAACGCGCAACACTTTATGCGACGCGCTCAAATTCGCGCGAGCGGGTCAGAAGCTGAGGCTCAGAGGGACCCGGTTGGCTGGAAAGTGAAAGCAAGAGGATTTTATTTGTCTTACTTAAATGAAGTAAGAAGTCGCCAAACTGGTTAACTAGTAGCGTGTGAAATGACTTGGGGGGTGTTTTTACCTTCCCCAGTAACCCTACCCAGTGGGGCACCCACGCTGGCCAGTAGTGGCTCTGGTTTTGGATGCTTCCTGGAGGGGGGGGTCACTGGGGGGCTGGTATTGACCAGCGTGAGAGAAACGCTATTGGTTCCTTCCTCTGCTGAAGGAACACTGACTGGCCTAATGAAGATGTGTTCAGATAATTGGCCTGTCAGAACGCTCTAATGTATGCGCAGGCGGAGCTGTGTGTTCCACTGGAGGATACCCCCATACCCCCCCCCCCCCCCCGGCGTGGGGTCTAGGGCACCCCTTTCACAGCTCTCTCTCATCTGATGCCTTAGAGCCTTTTAATGAGCCGGGGCTGCAGAATCCAGCGCCTCTGTTTTCACAGAACAAGCCGGAACATTCCTCCTACAGCTGTGGTGACCAACCCTGTTCCTGCAGATCTGCCGTCCTGTAGGTTTTCACTCCAGCCCTCACAAAGCTCGTCTCATTCAACAGCTAGAGATGTTATTGAGCTGCTGTTTAGTGGAATCAGGTGACAAATTAAGGTTGAAATGAAAACCAACAAAGATGGTAGATCTCCAGGAACAGGATTGGTTACCGCTGTCTTATGGAGTGACACGCTGGCATGGACTGCATCCTCTTTAAGAAGGCTTTCCACAGTGCACCCTTGCACTCTTCCCAAATGTGCATTTCTGCCGGGAGTTTAACCCTGCTTCCATTTTTAACTTGAGCCGGAAAATGTTTCCCATCTATTTTTACACTCAGACAACATTTAATAGCACGCTATGTTAACATAATATAACAGTTACGATTACTGTGTTTTTCACGTCAATCTGCGGAGCAGGTAATAACAGTGTAGTGTTGCGTGGGGCATTGTAAATCATTTAGCCCCCGGTTCCATGTAAGAACTGCGTACAAAGAACGGAACAGGGTGAGTGAGGCAGTGATATTACTGAGGGGATCTCTGGAGTGAGTGTGCTCGTGTATACTTAGAGACTCTCAGCCACGTCTCCCCGTGTCAGCTAAGCTTCACTGTATTTACATTTCACACTTTTCACACCTTAGATCCTTTATTGCGCCGTAAGCTGCCGGCGCCTGACAGCTTTAGCACTAACGCTCCATTACCTGCGCCTGCCAGTTGTCCTGCCGTCTCTGAGTCAGGAAGAGGATAGCGGTGTTACGGGTGCTAAAGGTCAGGTCTAAAAACAGGTCTGAAACACCGCCAGTTCACCCCGGCTTCCTGGAGACAAACATGCCCCTCCCGCTTCTGTTTGTCATCCAGGGTTTATCCAATCCCTGAAAAGCTGCTGCTCATTCAGGCTCCTCCCCACTCCGCCCCCATCACACAGACACTCACACACATATACAAAGACACGCTCACACACACGCACACCCACACACACACACACACACACACACCTGTTCCCCCGCCCCCTCGCCGAGCCGCCCGCTGGTCCGGGGGGTCAGCGGGGTGCAGCCGGGCCTCTGTGCTTTGGCTCCAGAGCGGAGCAGCCGGGCGGTAATGGCCCTGCTAGAGCCGGCGTAATGACGGCCCCGGCGGGGGTCCGGCAGCAGCCCGCGCCCTCTAATAAGTCCCTAATAAGTCTGTTACCGCCGGCCCGCCGCCGCTCGCCATCAGAAGCGCTTCTGGTGCCCGAGGCCCCGGCAGGCGGGCGGGGCGAGCGGGGCGGGCGGGACGGGCCGTGTGACCGGCGCCAGGAGGGGCCTCGCTGTCCCGGCCCGACAGCCGAACCAATCAGATGTTCCGCCCATCGTTTTTACCCCCCCCCCCAGATTACCGGCTGCTAATTTGGCGCCGCCGCGCAGAGACGCGAGACCCGCCGGGAGAAAACGACCACGCGAGGAGACCGGGGGGCGGGGAGCGGGGAGCGGCGAGCCCCTGCGCAGACGCCGCCGCCCGCGCCGATTTACAGGCGAATTAGCGACTGGCGTCGGGAGCTTCGCATAATCCCGAGACCCCCCCCCCCCCCCCCCTCCCCCTTTCACCGCGCGCCGTGATCCTTCAGGGGTCCCCGTGTCGCCTGATAAACTTTTTTGTGAAATTAATGGAGGGGACGTCGGGCCCCACAAATCAAACCGCTCGCCGCCCTTGGAGAAATTAGTCCCCGCCCCCCCCGGCCCCGATTAGTGACCCCGGGCCGAGCGGGGGAGGGGAGTGAGTTATCGGCCCGGGGCGGGAGGGCGAGCGGGCCCTCTGCCGATGGCGCGCGCGTGTGAGTGTGAACACCGGGCTCGATCGCTCTCCGTCGCTCCCCGAAGGCCGCCCATTTTTATTGCTGCTGTAAGCAGCTGCTGGGATGCTCTGCCCCTGCGTCCTTCCCGTCCTTCCCGTCCTCCTGCCGGCAACACTGCAGATGGGTTCTCCAGACCCACGCTGCTCCGCTCCACTCCGGGTCCTGCGGGCCGCAGCGTCTGCGGTTTTCGCTCCAGCCGTGCGCCGCGACGCCCGGTTTCGCTAATTATTCTGCCGCCGCCTGGGTTCAGGGAGTGAGCTCGTTAGTGAGGTAATCAGGGGCGGGGGCTGGAGCGAATATCTGCAGATCGGCCGCACCTGGAGTTAGCAGCGCTGCTGTAAGCCCGATTCTGATCTCAGATTAGCGGCGTGACGGGCTGCAGCTGGCGACTCTTTTGACGGTCTGAAACTCGCCATCTCAGATTAGATGAGTCGAATCGCCTGCGATGGCGAGTGCCGGCCTCAGAGGTTCTGAGACGGGTAGTTCGCACCGTCGCAGCTCCTCTTTGTAATGTTCCAAAAAACGGTTTCGTCGCATCGCAAATCTTTGGTCTGAATTTGGAATTACACTCGCCGTGTGTTCCAGTGTTCTTTCTGTTCTTTCTACACGTCTCAGCTGGATGATATTTCAGCGGCTAACAGGGCTTCCAGTGCTACATTACAGTTTAGAACATCCGTTGCCACATTGCCATATTTGGTCGTGTCTTTTTTACGAGTTTGATATTTTTTGCTTGGAAGCTGGACAGCCTCAGTCCGTCCCTCATGAATGCTGTGAAATGCGGAGATGGGTGTCTGCGGAGTGTAAAGGGTTAAGGCGGAGTTGCGGCCGCTGCTCTGCTCCTGTAAACGCGGGCTGGGCTCCGCGGCGTGATTCGCGGCTAACCGCGCTTCATTAGCATCCCCGCTGTGAGCCAAAATGAGCGCTTTTGGCTTTTTCTCCCCCCCCCTCCAGCTCGCGTGTGGCCCGGGAGCGGTCGCCACGCGCCGGTCACCCCCCTCGCGTTTTTTCGGACCGGACAAAACGGCGGGGCGGCTAATCAGGTTTGGCGCTAATATAGAAGAGAAGACTCGGAGGGCTTTCACTTCCTTTCACGAAAGGAATCATTTCTAATTGCCCTCGTACGCCGGGACAATTTGTCTCAATAAAGCGAATGCGCCCCTATGCTAATTTTTCTCTGTTTGGTGCTGCTAGCCCACTGAGCCTCTCTGGGGGTCAGCCATTTTACTTACTCATCTCCGCCATATTTTAATAAATCAGACGCGGGCCAAAATGAGCTGCTTAAATATTAATGGCTTGTAATTAGTTTATTGTACATTAAAAGGGCCACGGGGGGTGACCTGGATTCAGGGAGTCAGAAGTCTCCTGTTTTTCCTCCAGATTCCCGCCGTTTCCAGTTAATAACGCCTTCCCACGACGTCCTACTGATTTTAATCTTCTGGGCTCAGAAGAGACCCATTTAGGCAATTGCCGCTCACTTAACATCTTCTCATAAAATGTAGTGTTGGTTTAAGGTCCGCTTCTCTGTGTCTGCACCCCACCTCACCCCCCCGCCCCCCGCCCCTCTCTCTCTCTCTCTCTTTGTGTACCACCCGTGCCCTCGGTCGCCCACTTGCTCGCTCGTTTATTTTTTGCGCTTATTGAAAATCTCCGGGAGACCGCCTGGGCGCGGCCGCGCTCGCTGGAAGGGCCCGTGGGACTCGGTGGGGCGGGGCTGGAGCTGCTGCAGGCCGAGCCGCTGCTCCCTCTCTCTCTCTCTCTCACTCAGGCCTTTTCCCTTTATTTCCCCCGGCGGACGGGGCCGCTCTAGCGGGCTGAGCGCTCTGTGGTCACCAGGGTGAATTTGCGGGCTGCAAGGCGAAAAGGTGGACAGCTGTCCCAGCCCTGGCTGCGCCGGTGACATCACAGAGAGAGAGAGAGAGGGGCACGGTCTGGGTCGGGGCGGGGAGTTCGCAGGCCCGATCTTAGGCGCCGTTAAAAAGGTTCCTGATTATTGGGTTGGCGGCGCTGCTCCCCTGGGTCACCTGCGTGGATGGTGTAATGGCTGGGAGCGGCGCTAAGCTTCCTGCTCCGTGCGTCTTCCTGTTAAACGAAAGCTCTTTGTTCTTCTCTAGCTCGTTAGCTTCTGTCTCCACTTTCATCCAGCTTAAAATCTTCTTGTCCTGTGGATTAGCGAGCATGTGTTCTTAAACAGTTAACTCACTCCCTTTATTCATGACAAAACCGTGTCTTAACTCTTTTTCTCGCTCCCTTTCTGTCTTTCTCTACCTTTTTCTCCCTCTCCGTATCTCTCTCCCTTTCTCTCCTTCCTCTCTCTCTCCCTCCCTCTCTCTCCCTATTCTCTCTCTCTCCTTCCCTCTCTTTCTTTCTGTCATCTCTCTCTGCCTCTCTCCCTGCCATCTTTCTCCCTCTCTTTCTCCCTGTGCCTGTGTATCTACACAGGTGTAGGCGATAAAGATATCATTTTTTAAACCATATCTTTGTCAATCTTTTATTTTCCACACATAAATCTTCCCGCCGTGCTTTTATTATATTTTTTTTTTCCCCGGGAAGAGGTGAATATACGGTATGCTAATATTTCATTGTCCGACTGCACCAGAGCTAATGAAATTCCCTTGCTTTTCATGCGTTCCTCTCAAAATTAAAGGTCTGTAGCGCATCTTTTTAATACCGGAGTGTGAGGCGGGGCTGTAAGACGGATCGGTGGACAGAGCCACCGTGAGTCTCGCTGCGCTCTCCTTTATTTCGCTGCAGCACGGAGGTTAGCTGTTAGCAGTTAGCGATTAGCGGCGGCGCCTGTGTGGCCTGACGTAGCCCTTGCTGATGCATGCCTCTCTGGGTATCATTAGCTGGGTTTTGGGCCTCCTCCTCCTCCCTGGCTCTCGTGGTCTCTGATGGCCGTGGTCTCCACACCAGCGTTTCAAGTCAAAAATGTAAGATGAAAGGCCCGAGTCGTAGTGCGGAGTGCTTCATTTCCCCTCCCTCACACGCGTCAGTGGGGCTTCGCTTTTTGGGCGTGAGCAGTGGGAATGACCTCGAGGCATGGCGCCGCCCTGCAGTTTGTCTTTGCAATGACCGCACACGCACTTTTGTCCTTTTAATTCATCGCCAAAGGTTAGATGCCTTCAAGGCTTGTGTGTCTTTTTCTCACTTTTTTTTTTTATAGCTGTTACACTTGTGCGAGCGCGCTGGCACGTCACGCCCTTACACGGACAACGCCTCCGGTGCGTAAGTGCGCACGCGCGCGCGTGTGTGGAAGGGCACGAGGGTATTCGTACGTCAGTTGGGATCCCGCGCGCGCGAGAGAGTCGCTTTACCCAGAGAGCAAAGCGATCGCTACGCGTGCCGTGCGTTTGTCAGCTGAGCGGATCATGAATAAACATGGCTCAGAAAAAAAAAAAGCCTGCGATCCACACCACTCTAATTCTGTCCTCGGGGGCCAAACAAGTGAACAAACAAAGGAGGCGAGAAAATGGAAGAAGAACATTAAAGCGGAGTGAAGGATCCCCGGGGCTTCTGTGTGAACGGGGGGGGTGGGGGGGCGTGGGGGGGGGGGGTTTTCTGCAGCCGTGCCTGACAGGAAACGGGAGCGGGTGCTACAGGGCCCCAGGCCCCCCCCCCTCAAAGCCCAGCGTATTACCCCGTGACTCAATACCCTTCGCCCCAAAAGGTCCCCCCCGCCCACCCCTGGAGAGCTGAGGGGGGGGGGGGGCTTGGCGCACTGTCCTCTGGGACCGCTCACTCACGCACCGCGACCCTCAGCCTTTCGCTGGGTCCTCGAGCGTCGAATAGGACGGGTGCGACAGCGAGCTTCTGAAAGCAACGGCCTCCCTGCCTGTGACAGGTAAACGGACGGCGGAGCTGTTGTTGGGATGGCAGATATGCCCTCCCGCCAAGTCACGCCTTGTATACTGCACCGCTGCTAACCTTCGCTAACGTGTCGTACCGCTGCTAAGCTCCTTAGCGCACTGTATCACTGCTAGCCTCCTGCCCAGAAAGCTTCACTCTGCTGCGGTCTAATTGCCCTTGCGTCGCATCTTAATTGTCTCCATAATTTTCGGCAAAGCGTCGAGTTTGCACATTCTGTCCTGCTCCGGTCTTACTCATCTGGGGAAATAAACACCAAACTTCAGTCTCATCCATTAGCAGAGGTTCCTTTGTAGGCTGCGCAGCAGAGCGGACAGGAAGAGCTGTGCGTGCTCTATCAGGCTCCACTTCCTTTACTCCGCACCCTGAGGGAAGCGGCACTCCCAATCCAGAGCACTTAGACCCGTTCCGGGTTTTATTAGGAGCAGGTTAACAGGTTTAATGCACTAGAGTGGAGTCTCCCAGCTTGTGGCTTATTGTCATTACGTGTGGAACTGACATTGCTTTGAATTGGGAGCGCTATTTTCACATCTCCCTGTTCTACATAATAGAATATGTACACCAGTGCATACGAGGCAACAACAAATAATTGCTTGTTTCCTGGTTACAAAAGAATCATCGTTACCTGGTTTTGTGCCACATCCTCACAAGCTGCGAGCAGTCCTTCCGAGCCCCAGATTCAGTTTACCCAAGAAGCGGAGTGCTCTGGGTAATGAAGTTAGCGTTGTTTAAGTGTGGTTTAAGTGGCCGCTGCCCTGGCGGTGCTAGCGGCGCTCGCGTCTTACGTTTCAGTGGGAATGGGAGGAGGGGCGAGGCGGGGCTGTGCTTCGGCCTGCCGCCTGCCCGCTCTACGGCATGGCTCCCTGCCTGCCACGCCCTTTAATCTGCCTGGGAGGGGGGGGGGGGGGGGGGGGGGGGGGGGGGGTGTGGGCCCCAGGGGTGCGCTGAGGGTATGTGGACGCGGTGGCCTGTCTGGAGAGGAGCGGGGGCGTGGGGG
>CM045885.1:67750362-67775362 GCA_025169545.1 Anguilla japonica
CAAGGAGGGTCAGAGGCGAAGACGGCGATTAGAACCTGGATCATGACTCGCAGAAAGAGTGGCAGAACGGCGTGAGGGTGTGTGAAACGCATCACGCCGCCCTCTGGGAAATCGGCGGATGGCTCAGCTAGCACGTCCCCCGCATGGCCCGTTACCACGGCGCTAAGTGCTTCTCGCGGACGGCGAGGCGAGATGCCTCTCCAGACCTCTCAAGATCTGAGCGTCTGGGTTCCGCGGCTCGCCTGAGGTGGAACGCGGCCGCGCCGTACCGCGCGCCCCACGCCGAGTCGTTACCCCCCCCCCCCCCCCCCCCCCCGCCCTGACCTGGGCTGATGGATGGAGCGGAGCCAAAAATCAATGCGCTGAGATCTGGAGGGGTAGAGTTACGCTTTTCATTGCCCGCTTGACGTTTCGTCAACATTTCAGCATCAAATGTCGTTAATAACCCGCCTTAATCTTTGATATTGGAATGAAGAAGACAAGCGAAGACGCATGAATCTCCGGAAGAGAAGGGGGGGGGAGGGTGGGGGGGGGGGACACTGTAGCCTGCAGGTGGCACGTTCCTTGTTAACAAGATAAGAGCAGGCTTGTTATCTTCTCCCTCGTGTGGCCTTGGAGCTGAATGCCAGGTTGGACAGGAGACAGACGCCATCCCCTTTTTCCCTTTCTCACACCCGTCAGGGTGCGCTGCCTTTAAATGGGGCCCAGTGCGGCTTTGATTCATCTCCCCATCTCTTTCAGGATGGGGTGAAAGCAGGATTTGGTGGTTTTTTTTTTTTCAAGTCAGGCGTCGAAGCGGGAAGCGTGACCGGATCTGACCGCTCCCCACCCCGCGGTTCAAAGAACGCCGCCCGCCTGTGTCTCTGCGTGGATTAGAGGCGCGCCCCGCCCCCCCCCCCCCCCGAATTCCCCCCGTCCGCCCGCGAATCGCGCCGTCCTCGTCGCTGTGCCACGGTCGTCATGTGTCAGTACGCGTTCCGGAGCTCCTGAGGTTTCCAGAACGTTCCCCACGCAAACCCCGTCCCCCTGTCGCCTGATGAACGTGCCGTTCGAACGCGTTTCGGTCACACCGCCTCGCTCCGACAGTGTGAGAGGCATTCGGTGGTCCCCATGGCAACTGTCGTCCTGCCGGAGACGGGGGGGGACCGCGCCTGTCCGCGGCTGCGGGGTGTGGGAGGTGATTTAGGGGGAAGTGGCACCTCTCTTCCCAGTCGCGTGTGGCGCGCTGGCTGATGGCGTTTTGCACCGTTGAAAGTTGGGCGTGGGCGGGGGGGCGGGAGGTGCCGTTGAAAGTTGGGCGTGGGCGGGGGTCGGGAGGTGTGGGACGGCCTTTAAAGGGCGCTGTTATCAGCGGGGGGAGAGACGTGGAGAGAGGCGTGACATGGCCGCCCGCTCTGATCAGGCGCTCGATCGGCGCTGAGGAAGTCCGGGAAGCGTTCTTCTCTCCCGGACGGAGGGACGGCTCGCCGCTCCCGGGCGAAGGCGGGAGTTTCGACATCGTGACGCTGAAGAGGCGCGACGGCCTTGCTCTCCGTCGCGGGTTTCTGAGGGACGGACGTAGCGTCCGCGCGGTCGAAGCGCAGGTCCCTTCCCTCCGGTGCACACGCCGTGTTAGGCCAGTAGAGAGCGCTCTTGCACTGGGGCAGGGTGATGTGGCCGGTCTGAAGGTGAACAAAGAGGTTTTTTTTTTTTTCTTTCTTTCTTTCTTTTTTTTCAAGCTGGTCCCCTGCCACTTTTGGTTCATTGTTATGTCTGGTATAATCAAATAAACTGCTTGGTCCAGTAAACAATCCTAAATGGGGGTAAGGGGAGAAAGGCCGCTGAATCTCTCTGTCCCAGGGCAAGATTTCAGGCTGTTGATGCTTGACCCAGTCCAGGCTGCTCTCGGGCTGGGTCAAATCAATTTAGCACTTTATCAAAAATCTGAAATGCTTCCTTCCAGCAGTTGCGCAGTTTGGCAGAATTTGTGTGTTTTGCTCTGAATGGGGCTGGCAGATTAAGCAAATGGTGCTACAGTGGATCATATTTGTTACTCTAGGATGTGAATTTTATTTTTAAACTGGTTTAAATTTTTTTCTCCCAGGAGTGTGAGATGAGTCTGAAAGTGTTCAGAAATGGTTGCACCAATTACAATTACAGTGTTATTTTTTAATGGCTCGGAGAAAGAGGCGATGCTTTTCCTGAGTCTGGTAAACACGCCTGCAGGAAAACAAAGCTTTATTTACTTTGCATTGCTACACAATATCAGCACTTGTGTGTGGCTTTGTGTATGACACTTCCCCCCCCCCCCCCCCCCCCCCCCCCGGTGTGACAGAAAACATCCCTGAAGTCTAAGAAAGATACAGCAAATATAGCATTACTGCACAGCCCTGGTGTCACGGTGTGTGTGTTTGTGTGTGTGTGTGTTGTGAATACTGTGCTTTTCGCGTTTCAGATCAAGGTAAACATACAGTTGTTTTGAATGATAGATCAGTGTGCGTGCATGTGTGTGTGTGTGTGTGAGTGTGTGTGCGTGTGTGAGTGAGTGTGTGTGTGTGTGTATGAGTGACTGTGTGTGTGTGTGAGTGACTGTGTGTGCGCAAGTGACTGTGAGTGTGTGTGTGTGTGTGTGTGTGTGTGTGTGTGAAAGTCCCAAGTGACTGTGTGTGTGTGTGTGTGAGTGACTGTGTGGAGTGTGTGTGTGTAAGGAGTGACTGTGTGTGTGTGTGTGTGTGTGTGAGTGACTGTGTGAGTGTGTGTGTGTGTGTGTGTGTGTGTGAGTGACTGTGTGAGTGTGTGTGTGTGTATGAGTGACTGTGTGTGTGTGTGTGTGAGTGACTGTGTGTGTGTGTGTGTGAGTGACTGTGTGAGTGTGTGTGTGTGTGTGTGTGAGAGTGACTGTGTGAGTGTGTGTGTGTGTGTGTGTGTGTGTGAGTGACTGTGTGTGAGTGTGTGTGTGTGTGTGTATGAGTGACTGTGTGTGTGTGTGTGTGAGTGACTGTGTGTGTGTGTGTGTGAGTGACTGTGTGAGTGTGTGTGCGTGTGTGAGTGACTGTGTGAGTGTGTGTGTGTATGAGTGACTGTGTGTGTGTGTGTGTGTGTGTGAGTGACTGTGTGAGTGTGTGTGTGTGTGTGTGTGTGAGTGACTGTGTGAGTGTGTGTGTGTGTATGAGTGACTGTGTGTGTGTGTGTGTGTGTGTGTGTGTGTGTGTGTGGAGTGACTGTGTGAGTGTGTGTGTGTGTGAGTGACTGTGTGAGTGTGTGTGTATGTGTGTGTGCGTGCATACGTGTGTGGTGCGTACTGTGCTGCGCCCATGTGTTTCAGATCAAACCCGCGCTTGTGCTGAATGATAGATCCGCGTGTCCTTTGGCCCTGTCTCTCTCTCAGCCCGCCCTGGTCCAGGCAGGACCGCTGCTCTGACAGATGACCCGGAGATAGCAGCCCTGCAGCGCCTCTTCCAGAATGTGCGTTTTGTATTATTATTTAATTTGTCTGCTTTGTGATCCTCCAGCAAAGGCCAGCGGTGGCGCACTTGAAATATTCATGTCCCCGGCTCTCCTCTGTTCTTCCACGTCTGGGTTCCATGTCAAGAGGCCCGCGCTCGCCTTCCCCCAAATCAAAGCCTCCCGTCTCATCCGCCCAGCATATGGCCTACATTACCCAGAATTTAAAGCTGATTAATGATCAATGGGAATCGGTATCTTCCTAATGGGATGATGAATGTGACCTTTTTTTTTTTTTTTGAACGTTATCTCGGAGGTGTTCTTCGCGCGGCGATTCCTGTAATTTGCGGGGGCTTGTGGAACTCAGCTGATAGCTGGAGCGAGCGCTTCCTGTCTCCCGTTCCGAGCTCATTACGCTCGGCTGGGTGTCTCGTACAGAGGGATCTTCTCCGGAAACGGCTCGCGAGTCAAACTCGGCTGCAGGCGCTGAGCGGTGTAAACACAGGAGATCGGTTTAGGTCCTGGGTGTTTCAACGGGGGGTCCGCGGTCCCCTGGGGGGGTACTTGAAGGTACTGTAGGGGGGTGTCCCTGGCCAGACCCGATGTGCATTAGCTGTATACTTTTGCAATTCAACTTTTGGAATTTTTTTGAAAACATAACCCTTCTTATGAAGGGGGTTCCTGGAATGCCTTCGAGCCTGGGTGGGGGTCCCTGGAATGAAAACCGGTCAGAAAAAAAAAACCCCTGTGGTTTATAATTTTAAAAAAAGGCAACATTAGCAGAAAATGCTGTGTCATTCTGTGAGCGCTGAGTGTGGTGGAAGCTCCGAGCCCCGGTGGCGGTTAGAGTTTATCCCGGCACGGCTCTGCTCCCCGCGCCCGCTCTCTAATGAGGGCGACCGGCGGCGGCGCAGGCCGGCCCCGCGCGCGCCAATCGTCCATCGACCGGCGTCCGATAGTCATCTCTCCCGACGGCGTTCCCCGCCGCGACTTTTGTGCGGCCTGGAGGCCCCCGCGCGGGGGGGCGAGCTTATCGAGTGCGGGGGCCCGCCTCTAATCTGATGATGTCACTGCGATGGCGGGGGGATAATGAGTCCGCGGGCGAATAAACCCGCGGCGCCGTTTAAACTTGTCCGCGGCGGAAGAGCGGCGGGGGAGAGGCAGCGCGCGGCTGCTGTCATTCAGGGGGGACCGCTGCTCGGGGAAGGAGAGTCAGCTCGTGCTCTCACACACACAATGTCTGCCCTGTGCTGACAGTAGGGGGCACTACAGCACTGAGTACCGCAGGCATCCGCATCGGGTTTTATAACGGGTCCTTACCGAGGGTGGGGAGGGACAGTTTCCTTTGTCTTTCTTTTAGTTTAAAAATAAAATGTGTATTGGCATTGTTTTTTTTTTTTTTTGGTAAAATACGATTATTGTTTTCACAGGTTTATTAATTCAGTGCGTCGTATGTAGGAGTATATCCTCAGCCCTGACCACGCCACCTGTATGCTAAAGGTTTAACTTCGACATGTAACATGTTGCACTGGGTGGCAAAAATCAATCTATTCAATACTTTGTACGGTATTAATTTCACACATTTTCTACAGTATGGATCCCCCAGGGCTGAGGGATTCATATGTTTCAGTTTCAGTTGAAATATGATCTTGGTCATACGATGGTGTATGTCAGGATCAGTGTGACCTTTGTCGCACCAGCACATTATTGTAGGTCAGTTGAATGTCATATTGGGGGGGATATCTGTCTCGCAAAAGGGGACTGCTTGAAAAAAAAAAAAGAACTCACTCACTTTTTTTAAAATCATTGTATTGTGTAGGCTTGTGACCAGACTAGAGAGTACAGCCGTATATTATTATGCCAGGTCTTTTTAACTGGATGTGCAGTAACTGATTTTTCTAATCGATTCTAAAACGGACAACGATTAGTAAGTGGATCAACCCCTAGGCATGTGTGTTGCTGTCTCCTGGTCAGATTTATCTCCTGAGCACAGAGAGGGACGCCTGAAGTCAGTGAGCTGGGATATGGTCACACCCCCTTGGGGAAAAGGGGCCCTGTTCATGGCCCCAGGGGCCCAGTTAGAGTAGGGGCCCATACAGGGGCTTAACGGAGCTCATCCTGGGGCCTGACAGCCCTGTGTATGCGGCAGTGCAGTGTAGCAGAGCACTGGAATGCCTGGGTGCACTGCTGGACACGGCCTGTAGGTGGTGCTGTGTTTGAGGGTTCCAGTGGATTCACAGATGTTGGAGCGGGAGAGGGAGGGGAACGGAGCGAGAGAGAGGAATGGAGGGGGTGTATGGAAGGAGGAAGGAGGGTTTTTTTTGATGGGGGGGGTCTTTGACTGCACAGATACGTGAGTACAGTGCTGTTGCTTGCATTCTGCAGCTGAGTAAATGCAACAGAGCATCGCCAGCCTGATATCACTGGTGGATCTATTAGGCATGCATGCAAACCGACTCGTGCCTTGTGAGCGATGTTGTCTTTAAAATTTTATATCAACCTGGCGCGAATGTATTCTGTTTCTGCAACATGGGAACACATTAAGTATTTATAAACCTTCGCCCCCTGCCCCCAAAAGCAGCTATCCCAGCCAGCGCAGCACGCTGGGTCCCGGGGCTGTTGGGAAAAGAAGCATTACGCTGCCTTGCGGAGGACTCTGGAATTAGAACTTCCAGGAATCTGGCCCTTTTTCATTACCGGCCTGACGGCTGTGCGCTCGCAAATTATGCTAACAGGACAGCCCTTCCCCTGTCCCGGCGGCTCCAGCGCCGGTTTCACACGGGACCCCCTGAGCCGCGAGCACCGTTCCCCCCCCGTCCCCCCCGCCCCCCCCAGCGCCGGCGAGTCAGCAACCCGTTACTTTTCCGACGCGGCGCGCCTCTCCCCCCTTTTTCTGGCGCGGCGCGGCGAGGTAGCGGTCTGCGGCGGCGCGCGGATATAGCCGTCGTAAAAAACGCTTCGCCGGGGATAAAAACGCCATGGCGGCGACAGGCCCTCGGCGGCGGGAAGGCGCTGGCACGCCGGCACTTACGCGGGCACCCCGGGCGCCTTAAAGACCGCGCCATCTCGCCTCGCCAATTACGCCAGCCTTCTCAGCGCTGCCGCGAACTTCCCTCTCTCTCTCTCTCTCTCCCTCTCTCTCCCTCTCTGTCTCTCCTGCTTTAAATGTTCTTCTCTGTAATGGCTTTTCACCCTCTTCCGGAACTGCCCGCTGTGTATGTGGAGCGTGCGCCGGGACGCTGTGGGGTCTAATCCCCCCCCCCCCAAGCTGGTGCCGCCCACCCGCTCAACCCCGCGGTACCCGTCGCAAAGAACCGAGCCATTTTCCCCGTAGGGTTTCCGCCTAAATGGCAAGTGCCTGCCTCGGTTTATGAAATTAATGCGCCGGGTGAATATTCCATGAGTTGATTTTCCATTTCGCACAAGGGAGCGAGAGAGAGAGAGAGAGAGAGAGAGAGAGAGGTGAGAGAGAGGGGGAGAGAGAGCGCCACACCTGAGCGGTGAAGCCTCGTAATGATAGCCTTGTGCAGGGACGTCTCCTCCTCCTCTGAGCCGCGCGTTTCCACGGCAGCGCCTGGGATTTCATCACGTTCCCGCCGCCGCCCCTCGCCCCCTTCGGCTCGCGCCGGAGGAGCCGCTTCCGCTCGGGAAGACGGGGATCATTCCCGGGACAGGTGGGAGAACACGGGAGTGGGAAAATTACTTTTTTTTTTTTTTTTTACAAAGGAATTCTGGTGGCCCCTACGAGGCGAATGACCTCAGGACAACCAAACGCGTGCTTGCCGATCGTAGAATCATCCAGTATTCTCTGAGGTGAACACTACTGCACGGATCTTTTAGCAAATACCAACAGGGAAATGGATGACTGACTCACACCCTTTCCTGGCCATTTTCTGCATGCGGAAACACCGTCCTGAGAAAAAATGGCGGCTACTGTCTTGGAGAAAAACAGTTCGGTGTGTTTTTATTTTTGTTTTCCAAAAAAAAGTGATCCATTGACTCCTGAAAGTGCCACTGTTTTTAATTGTGTTTCTAATTTTGATTAATTGTAGATCATTTGGCATTCCTTTTCGCGTATTGCTAATGAATGCTCAGCAGTAAAAGACGTTCCTCGCTTCAGTTCTTCGAGGCATCACGCTTTGATGCTCTGTTTCCGTCGCACGGCACATTCATATAAATTTTATAACGCCCCTCACCTGTTCCCCCCTCCCGGAATTTCCGGCAGGCACGCTGGTCCCCGGAACGGGCTGGTAATTTTACAATATGACTGCGAAGGCTTCTGCTGGGACTTCCAATTAAGACGCAATCTGTTGTCTGTTGAGATGACTAATAAGCACAACAAAGGGATGAAGAGACCCCGTGGAGTTTGTATCAGTCCACTTGAAATAGCGATCAGCTCCTATAAGGGACGTGTGCTTTCCCCTTGTTTTCCTGAAAAAAAAAATGGTGGGGAAGATTGTACACCGTTAATGAGGTGAACGATGAAGCCTTCTCCATCAAGATGCTGAGGACGAACGGAGAGAGAGAAGTGGGCCGGCTATGGAGGACATGTTTGTGTGTTTCCAGTGAATTTGCGCTGTGGGCCAGAGTGTGTGTGTGTGTGTGTGTGTAGGGGCGGCGGTAGACGCACTCAGTCCTCTGATAATGAGGAATTTGTAGCGCGCTCTCTCGCCCTTAATAGAAGCCCTGCCCACGAGCCGGAGGCGTGACCGAGGCGACCTTCGTTACCGGACGAGCGCCGTCTCCGTGCGAAACGCCGCGGGCGAGGGCGAGGGAGGAGCGGGCCGTTTCGTTCCTCGCTCACGCGTCGTAACGAGCCTCCATCGCTCCTGGCGCTGCGGGGGGGACGCGGCCGCGCAGAACGAGGCCGCTTTAGGACGAGGGGCGGCGAGCGAGAGAGAGAGAGAGAGAGAGAGAGAGGGCCCGGGGGCGGGGGCTGGGAGGCGGAGCCGAGAACGGCGGGTAAACGCGGGCGACTCGAACACGACTGCACGGGGAGCGCCGGCGCGGAAGCTCGCCTCGTAGTTGGTTTTTTTTTTTACGGGGCGAGGTCGCTGCGGCTGTGTGGGGAGATATGCGGCGCCTCTGGCGGCGCCGGGGTCCGATCGGCGCGCGGGCACACGCGGGCGCCGCCAGATTGATCCCGAAAGGAGAGCTGCGCCCGAGGGCACGCGGAGCGAGGACCGGGCCGAAAAAAAGAGCCCCCGTGGATGAGCCCAGGGACGGGGGGAGGGGGGGCGCTGGAAGCACCTGCAGGTGTCACGAGGCCCAGAGTTTCGGCTTTGGAAAAGGTTTCTTGTACCTGGGAACAATGAGGTCTGGCTTAATTAGGCCCTGTCACTCCCCCCAGTGATAATCACTCTGACTATTTGACACCATTTTTTCAAATGTCACCAGCAAGCGCTGCGATTTAACATATATGAATATGATTTAAATTATTTATTTTTTGTCACTTACTTGAATTACTTTTTTTTTTTCTTTTAGGAAAAAAATATAATTATCTGTCACTCATAATTCTCAGTGTCGAGGAAAAAGAAGTCTCTCCCCGCACTGTGATTTCCATCCTGCATACCCTGGTGTGCTATGTAGATTTATGGATATTTCATGGCAATAAATGAATTTAATGAAATATAAACAGCACTAGCATCAGTTAGAACCAGGGTAAAACCGGTGTTTTGAGGACAAGGATTATCTGCTGACGTAAATAACTGGTTGTGGAGTGTCTTGTGCCGATATGTATCTGGATTATAATGATCTCGGCATATGACGTGTTGGATAGCCTGGCTGTCTGCTTCCATTCATTAAACATGCCCAGGCGCTGGCTCATTAAATGTTCATGATTCCGGCGTTCCTGTTTTTTCATATTGCACACTGTTTATTTTCCACGTTGGCTTTTTGCTGAAACAGAATTCCACCACGATCAAAGAGGTTTGCAGAAAGAAAATATTTACAGATGCCACCGTATCCGTTTGGCATTTCGGCTCTGACAAACACACACAGGACCTGCCTATCGCTCCCCGTTTAGCCTGACTGTCAGTGGCATCTCGTGGCACACCTGATTAATATTGGCGGCATGGGGCGCCAACCTTTGGTGTCCTGTTTATAACCACCTCAAAACTATTGGCTATTTACATCTGGCTTATCTGGCAACCCGATTGGCTACACAGTGCCCCTGCTTTCCCAGCTGGCAAAGCTGGCAGTTCCGCACCGAAGAGATTTTAAAGGAACTTTTAGATCTGGGGCGTAAATCTAGAGGTTATTTTGTGAAAGCACAAAAGGAAAATCCCTCACACGAGCGCAAGCCAGAACCCTACCATGCCTCCATCCTGCCTCCATCAGAATGGAAACGTCCTCACACGCCAGAGGATAACCCATGCTAATTAAATTACCACCAGCTTTATGACTGCTTTCAATGTTTTGACAGCATGACACATAACAATGACAAACAAAAAAGATATTGGCATGAAAAAAAGGAAAATTGGCTGCTTGAAGTGGACACGATGCTGGCTCATTTCGAGTTGGTTGGAAATGGAACATTTGGGCACCCTTGACACATTCAAACAATGCATTTTCAAGACAAGCGCTAATTAGTCCATCTTTGATGTAGATGAGGCCTAAATCTTCACGCAGCCCCTGCCCACTTTGATTCCTTCGGGCCGCTACTACACGTGCAAATTTATTTCTCGGGTGACCTATGTCTTATAAAAATAGTTTGCGTGTGACTAGAGAAAACAGTTGTATTTTCGAACCATCTCAGAATGATGCTGTCATTTCTGTTTCGCCTTTTCACCTCACAATAGATAAGGTTAGGGTATGGCACCCGATTGTTTAGGGAAAGACCTAACCCAAACCCTAACCCCTTAGAGCGCACATGTGGGATCCAAAAGGTTAATCACTACATTACCCATCATTCTTTCCATAAACAATGAGGGTGAGTGCATGTGTGTTTTAAAATAGGCGTGGCCTCCAGTTGAGTTCACTGTGTGCTTATAAATCATGATTTTATGGAGATTCAGACCCACAGTGAGGTGTAGTGGGTATCCCATTAGCAGCATATGAATGGTGGATTTCATAACACCTTTTTACCATTTTAATCGGTGGATTGTTTGACAGTTGGGTCGGTATTCGCAGGGGATACCTGACTCCTACTCTGAAACTCTGTGTGAATATGGAGTTCCCGTGCCAGACCAGCACAAACCGGGCAACTCCTGCTGGCATGTCAGAGTATGTGTGAGGGATGATGGGAAGGCTCTGTCCTCCACCCTCGCTGCCAGGAAGCGAAGTCTGCAGGAGTTTCTCTACTTGACTTTCATACCCACGCTACCTGTGAGGAATCAAACTTCTCTTTGTCACCGCTGGCACCCACGGTCCCTTTTATTTATTTTGGCCTGGAGTTGGGGGTGGAACAGGAGATGGGGGCGCGGGGATCACTATTGTGCAATGAGCTGCGATATATGAATCATGCCAGAAATAAAAAATAAAAAATCTAAATGTGCGCTGTTGCTTTTTGCACTGGCATGCAGACGAGGCCCTTGCACAATGAGCAGGCGATCAGTCACGCTTCAGCTAGGAGGATGTTTCATCAGCTTTGCTGCTGCCTGTCCACCAATCGCAAGCCTCCTGAGGAATACTATTAGGAATACTGTTATAACTTGTTGAGGAGTTGGATCGACCCTTTAAGGTGTATGATCATAATGTGATTAGAATGTTCTTTACTGAACATTCTAATGCTGATGTAACGATCACTACTGGTAATTGAAAACAGTGGCGTTCCAGAATACTGTCTTGGAATTTTGAACAAAAAAAAAAAGTATATATTTTTTAAACCTACTCTTACTTAAGGCTTGAAATGAAAGAGAAGGAACCCAACGAAACGGACGGGAAGTAGAGAGGAGAGCGAGCTCTTTTCCAGTGACCCCAGCGTGGCAGGGCATGAAACGAAGCCCTCCGCTCTGTGGCCTGCTGGAAGAGGTCACTGGGGTGTGGCTTTCATTGTGTTGCGGCTGGTCAGAGGTTGTTTTGTCTGTGTCTTGTCTCTCTGGCTGAGCTGGGACCAAACCGATCGCTACTGTTTGTAGTGGCCGATTTAACCATTTGAAGGTACGTTTTTTAGAATGTTTTTTCAACATTCTTAGTCGGTGTTCTAGGACTCTGTTGTTTTCAGTTGCCAGTAGTGACTGTTGCATCAGCATTAGAATGTTCTGTTCTGCTCTGCATATTTGTGATCTTATCAATCTTAAGATTTTAAGATTTAACGTCCGTCCTCTAGAAGGTGCGCTATAGTGGGTTGGTCATTTTCCCAGCATCCTCCTCTGGGCTGGGGGGTGGGGGTGAGGCGAGTAGGCCTGGATTTGGCCCCTCCAGCTTCAGCTGCCATCTCGCCTCCGATGCAATCAGAAAACTTCTGTTGAAATTTTCATGTGTTTCTGACCTAGATTCTGGGTAAGGTTGCTGCACATATATGTGATGGGTGTCAATCTACTGCCAAAGCAAGGAGAGAGAGAAAGCGAGGGAGGGAGAGAGGGGGAGAGGGGCTTTAATAAAAAATTGTGTCTTGTTTTCACGCTTTCATTTCTGAGAGGGGAATGAAGAATAAAAGGCCCTTTTTGATAAATGTCAGTATTGCTTCTCCTTATTTCAGGAATAAAAAGGACGGTTTGATAGATAATGATTCCCTTGCACTATATTTAAACCCTCTCTCCAAGGTCAAACATTCCATAAAGCTGTTTTGACTGTAAAGCGAGGACTGAAATTAAAAAGGCAGGCCTTCTCTTTGACAGCCGTGTCCCACCTCTGCATAGGTGCTGACAGGATAAAGACTAAATCGCAGCTATCTTCCTTTCAGCCTGCGACTTAGAGGGTTTCATCCCCTCTCCTCACATTTTTCCATGGCCATTAGAGCACGGACCTCTTTAGGCCGGGAAAGCAAAACACGGGCCTCCCCCGGAAAAACGGAAAAGCCGCGCTCCTTCCGCGATCGCCACGCGGAGGACCCGGGCGCCGGCGCGTCGCGTTTTTTTCGCCCTCGCGCGGAATTCCTGGAGGCTCGGCGCGTGGGCGCCGTGCGTCGGTGATTCGAACGACGCGTGCTCCATGTCGGCGAGCTCTAATGTAAAGTAATTGCGCTGTTTTGAGAAGAATAAACAAGGAAACGGAAAAGCCGCTGTGCATTTCCTTAGCTGCACTCCATGTAAATGTCTTCTTTTTTTTTCTCCACGAATCACCCAGACAAGGAAAGATTGCACCTCCAGGGGTTGATCCTGGCAGTAAATTTCCAAATAGTTGTTGCTTTTTGAGCACAAGGCAGAGCAAGTTGTTTTTTTTTTTTTTTTTTCTTGTGCTAGCATTATAAAAAATGAAGAAAAAGCCAGCACTTTGAGTTACTACGAAATAAAAAGGGCAGTGGTTTGAAGACGGTGGTACAAGCTCCTACAAGATCGGCATACTTACAAGCCTCGTGCAGAAGCAAGTTGATTTCAGGAGCTCGGACAGCACGGTCTCAGTAGCACTTTGCATTTTGCGGTTGTCTACCTTGCCTCAGACAGCTTAACAGATCTGGGTGACCTTTGCAGCACCGCAGTCCGTCTCTGTGCATACTGTGCCTCAGCTGTAACATTCATGAGGCCGCGCTCTCAAAATGAACCATAGCATTCCTCCTGTAGCTGTGGTTGATGATGATGGACAAGGTTACTTCTGTTAGATAATGGATGCAAGGGAAAGGTGTTTGGTTATGGCCTCTGCACTACCGCAGCACTGATTATTTCCTGATTATTTCCCCGCTCAGCAGAGGGACGTCAATAGATGTTGCGCACATAACTAATAGCCCTTAACCTACAACCTCTAACACCGTAGACTATTTACAATATCACTCACCAACATGGCTGAAAATGCAGTAAGCAGCAGTTTGACTGAAAGTGAGATAAAGCTTTCATACCGCTTTTCGCGCATGGTAAATAATGAGTCGTTAAGAGATGACGTAAGGGTATTAGACGAGTTGGCGGTTTTCCCAACTGCCAGTTTGACCGAGAATCCTCGTATTCATCAAGTGATAATGAAACCCCCGTTCTTCTGATTGGTCGATTTGGCCGTCGCGCCGCCTATCAGTGACGTCCCCTCGCCAGTCTGCCTCTTTTGAAACTAATGGGCGAGAAAGGAATGGTGTGACAGGGTTTTCTGTACTTGACCCGTCAGCAGGAGGTCAAACGCACGGTTTAATTAATGAAGTTCTGGCCGCATTTAGCTCCCCCTCCCTGTCTCGAGTGGCGGCCGAAAGTTTAATGGGAACGGGGAGGCAGCGCGGAAAAACGGGCGCGGCCCGCGGAACGGGGGGAAGAGCGCGAGGATGCCTCGCCGGTGATTAAAAGTAACCTTTACGCCAGCGGAGAAGCCGTTAGCACTGCCCTTTCATTCCTGCAGATGCCATTTCAGACCTGGCTCTAATGATGCTACAGTAGTTGCGAGGCAATTACAGAGGCACTAAATTGATCCCAAAGCTTCGGCTGCCCGGAAAAGGGCCGGGCCGGCGCCGATGGCCGGGCCGCCGCAAGCCCGGGTGATTTAGCTTTGTTAGCTTCCTGTTGCTTTCTCTGCAGAGGAGACGGGAGGTCGCTGCGAGCCCCCCGGGGGGGGTTTTCGTGAGGCCACCGGTGCTCGACGTGTTCCTAAATGAGTTACGAATGGGCGTGGACCTGCCCTGCCCTGGTACAGAGGGGGGGTGGTGACCCGTTCCCTGCTCCCAGCTGGGGTTTTTGGAACCTCGCTCTCCCGGGGGTGTGTGCCGGGAACACTGCTGCGCTCCACAGTAATTCCACCTGCAGCCACACCCCGTAGAGGCAGTCATGAGAAGGAACCTTTTCTTCTACAGGCCTTGGGGCCTGGAGCAGAGAAATGCCATCGTCGATCATTTCACTGGGCCTCATTCACGAAACGCGCACGATCACATTTGATCTTAAACTGTGTAAACCATGTAAAGCATCGATTTCTGAACCTTAGTATCTCAGTGCCATTTCACAGGTGGACTACAATCTCCATGGCCCTACTAAATACTTATTTTGGCATAGCTATGTTATACCATTACTTTTTTTGTGCAAACATAGCTCAGTTTAAACCCAACAGATCCTGACACAAAGAGCCTTCATTCCATTGGTCATTTTGAGATGTAAGTGCTCTTTATATTTTCATGGCTGTAGACTTTTCAATGAGACCTCAAAGTGAGAAATGTGGATGCTGAATAGTCTATGCACTTTACATGGGGACACACAATGCTAACTTACAAATCAGGCTGACTTCTCCAAGTTTGAATAATTCCGTCGTTCTAAAGTCCTTAACAAATGTTAGACGAGGACAACGGGTGACCATTGTGTCCAGTGGTGGTGTGATGGCAGCTCAATCAACTTCTTTTCCCGTCTTTTGAGGGTTTCGACAAATGCGAGAATTCCACTGAAAACACGTTTTTTTTTTTTTTTTTTTGCGATTAATACATACATGCTTTGTTTTGCTCGGTTTTCTGGTTAATCAGTGCGTTCGGCACAGAGGTGACTCACAGGCCCGGCGCTTTGGGCCCTCTGTTCTGCGAACGCCTGCTATGCGGCAGCAATTAGCGCCGGGAACGCAGCGGCTAAACTCGTACTTGTTGTCTCCCCTCAGCAATGAAACAAGCAATTTTCTGATTTAATGACAGCCAAGTGGAGTGTTATTATAGTCTTATTTTACTGTACCTGAACATGTGTTTCAACATTGGAATCATGGGTGGTTGTTTATACTTTCTGACCAATTGAGTTGGGTTGGGGGGGGGGGGAGCGGGGGGGTGGCCTATTTATTATACGAGGATGCTGTTTGCGTCATCGAGTGGAAGATGCGGTTTGCGTCAGCAGCTGGTAGTTTGTGTTGGCCTCACAGAACGATTTGAGTTCCTTCTCAATTTTGTGCATAACAGGTTTTTGATAAAGGACACTTCGTTCGAGATTCTGAGTCACTTCCAGTTTAAAGTTCCTGTCAGCTCTTGAGTCAGAGGCACGTCAAGGGAAGACACAGCTAATCGCCGTTTGGCAACGACTCCCTTCGCTGCGAATCATTTGTAATTGTCAAACTATTTTGGAGTTGTTGACGGAAAAAAAAAAAAAAAAACATCTGGGAAGCTTCTGACTTCCTCCTCCTCTGGTGAAGACTGGCCGTGTGTGTTTGCGCGGTTCCTGGCGGAGTGTTGCTGGCAGAAGTGGCGGCCCCATGGGGTGCCATGTTCTCGAGTTCTCTAACCCCCCCCCCCCCCCCCCCCCCCCCCCCCCCCCCTCCGCCACCAGGCAAGCTGAACTCTGTTTGTGAAGTCGTGAGCTCTGCAGTCTCAGTTTCTCAGATAAACGCAAAGACATTAAGAAACCGCCCTCAAATCTCTTCCAATCCTCTTTTTTATACTAAGACATTTAAAATGACTGTCTCTTACAGCTGAAGAGCTTCAAAATTACGCTCCGAAACATTTGGCTGATTGGCTCTCGATGTTTAATGTCTAGCCTCCCGCAAAACATTGGAAAAATAAAGCCTCATTTTAATGACAATAACTGCTCCAAAACACAGAGACCTGAGTGCAGCAAAACGGATTGTTTGGATAAGATAATGGAACCGTTAAATTTCGTGCCTTGAGTCAGTGTCATTTTGAGTCATCGTTGTGCAGTAAATAAAGAAACGAGGCATTTGGAAATGTTGGGTTCTTCTCTCCTTTTGAAAAATGCCTCTCCATTTTAGTGGTCAGCCTGCAGTGACTAGTGGAAAGGCTCACCCAGAAATATGAGTAAAAATTATTATATCATACAAAAAAACACATTAAAACAATCAGTAGTGAATTAATAATCATCATTAATAATAATTTCTCACTCGACAAAAGCTGTAGAGATTTAGTTTTTTATTTGGTTAGCAGTCCTTTGTTTCTTTTGGCAATGCTAGCAATGCAATATATTTTTGTCCTTTTGATGCGTTCTTCGGTGGACGAACTGCCGACTGATAACATTGTCCTGGAATGTCAGATTTTAAGTCTTCAGTCCGCTGAAGAGCTTGGGCGTAAGGTCCTCTTCAGACCCTCGTCTGTAGGGGGGAGTGGGGGAGAGGGATACGGGGGGGGGGGGGGGGGGGGGGGGTCCGGGGAGGGCGATGGATCGGCACTTGAGTCAGATCGGCGCGAGATGTCCAACGCGCGGCTCACCAATGAGAAGTTGTGGAACGGCGCGCGCGCGCGGGGTGAGCGAGAATGTCAGCGGAGACACTTGTGGTGAGATGCTGTCGCGTCACCCGCGGGCTAGCGGCCGCGGCGGCACAGACTGGCTCCGCAGATGGCGGGGCCTGCTCTTCCTCTCCTCCGATTGTCCTTCATCATCCTTTCATCATTTCCTTTGTGTTAGAGGAGTGTGGGTTTTTAAAAAAAAATTTTTTTACCACGTATAATTAGGCTGCTGCTCACGTCCCTTCGGCAAGTTTTGTAGCTGGTGTGTTAGTCTGACATAAACTTGAAACAGACTCCTCTCTTTAGAGCTGTCCGGCAGATTTCTAAGCTCTGTGGCGTCTCACTGCTTCTGTGACGGGCTTCACTGTGTGGAGATTGTGACAGGGAGCTGCACTGGGAAGTCCTCAGTATGATGGCATCTGAAGAGGTGTTTGCATAATGGTGTGATGATTATTTTTTTATATATGAGGTCTGGCAGTAATTTGTCGTGCTGCCATTTTGTAAGGAAATCCTTCCAGTTGTTGCTTTTATTCATTTCTGGGTAGGAGCAGAAGAGCTGAATTGATCCATTGACAGAAAAGTTACATTTTCCAATATGACCCAGAAGTTGTATTTAGTACTGTAAGATGACTTGGGTGAAACAAGAATCTACAAGGACACTGCTGTTTGATCTTTTCATTTCATGCTAAGCTTTGTCTTTTGAAATGGCCAAATAATTAGAGAAGAAAGAAGTTCCTCTCAGATACTTGCTCTGAACTTTTTTTTTGGATGACCATGCACATTAATCTTTGTAACATGCAAAATGAAGAGGATAAAAAGAGAAGCCAAATCCTGATTCGAATATGCAGATACGCGCCATTAATTTGGACACCCAGCGGAGTTCTTCAGAGTGAAGACTCACCCTAATTAAATACATTAACTCTGTGAATCTCATAGTTTTTGTTACAGAGCCGTACACTTATCTGGCTAACACAATATCTGTGTCTAACATTGCCTTTATGTGGCAAGTGCAATGCTTCTTGCAGGTTAGCAAGCTTATTTACAATTGTTTTTTTGTGAGCTGTATCTTTTATTAAAAAGACTAATGTTATGTTGCATTTTCCTTGAGCGTTAGTATGCGCAGTGGAATCCAACGCTGCATGCTCGATAAAATGCGCGCTCGTGATCGTGTTTGATTGCTTTCATATTACATCACAAACAAGCCAACAGATCAATGCAATTACTCCATCGGTGTGGTGGAAAAATCGACAGATCTAAACTGGGCAAAGTACCGGCCCTGTTTTAAGGGTAATGCGAAAGCCCAATTGATCAAAACCCCTTTTAAGAAATAAACATGTGTTTTGTCTAACCGTGAACTTTTTCAGTATGTCACGGATGAGAAAGGTCACTACGTTTTTTTATCTTAGATTGTATGTTTCTTGGTGCATCAGCTTCTCTGTCATCTGCCACTGGACTCACGAAGCAGATCTTTTTTTCTGGGGGGAAAACGCGACAGATCTGTGTTTTTTTTCCCTCGGCATAAAGGCGGGCTTGGCGCAGTCTCTGTTATTACATCACGGCAGCGTTTATGAAATATTCATTAGCGTGATTGATGGGCTCCGTCGTGGATCAGATTGCAGGGAAGTGGCGCTCGGTTCGAAAAGGCCGGACTTTCAACTTGTGCTGCTCCGTGACTTCTCTTCACCTGCAGGGCTTCGGGGCTCACGCTAGTTCATTAATCTTTCACTCCACAGAAGGTGAATGGAAAGTAATATCCTTTAGGGGGCGTTTATGGCCCGCTATGGCCAATCGCAAATGATCAAGAATCGCGGAGCAGTCATCGGTTCCAGGTGTTTGTATATTTAGTCGGCTAAATATCCCTTTATGCACAGGCCAAGCAGGGAATACAGTCATCTCCGAGTCTCTAAAAACTTCCTAAAACTGATTTGTAGGCCGTTCTCTCACGAAAGGAAGCTCCATTTACAAGACCGCTGAGCCGGAGTGAAGCTTAATTACTCCGTTCCTGCTTTCAGTTTGCCAGATTTGTCAAATCGGAAATGATTGCGCAGACGTAGATAGCAATCGAACAGGTGCGCGTCCTGTATGGAACTCATAATGGAAGATGTGTGTATGGAAATTTGAGGATTGCGAACAATGCCTTGTTGTTTAATGATGATAAAAAATAAAGCGAATGGATATCCAGCTGTGAATTTCTGAGCTGTTTGTGAAGCGACACGTTCATTTAGGTGGCTGCGATGTTCTTTTGGAGGTCCTCTTTTCTTAATAATGGGGCTCCAGCTCTTTGGCCACTCAGGCAATTTTGGTAAAAAAACTGGCAGCAGCCGAACATTGGGCGAGTTTTCAGCATCGAGTGCTTGGTATTTCAGTGGAATTCTTCACTCAGAATTTTTCTTCCCTCTCTCTCTCTCTCTCTCTCCCTTTCACGAGGGTGTTTTGGTGCTTTCTTATTCTGCTGGTGCTCTGAACCTGGGATGGGGATGGAGGAGAGGATTGTGTGGTTGGTGGTGGTGGGGGGGGGGGGGGGGGGGGGGGGGGGGGTGTGTAGGAGAAACGTGCCCTGCCTTTATCCACTGGCTGTTTCACTGCCTCCATGGTGATTCAGTGAATTACAGGCCTTATCCTGCAGCCTTATCTTCCTCAGCCTACTTCATGTTTCACTTCCACAGCTGCAGTTTTAATCGTCTGGGGGGAGAAATGTACCCACCGACCATTCTCATTGCCTGTTTTTTTTTTTCACCCAGAACATGGTTTTTGGGTTTCCTTTTGTTACCGGAATCATGTGACCCACCAGGGCGGGGATGGGGAAGGGTCCTCTTTAACAGAGTCATTTGTACATTGAATGTGTGCAATTACTGCTTTTATTCTGAAGTGCAGGTAGTTCCTTTGCAACATGGGAATGTAATAATTTGTCAGTTTGACCAAAAAAAAACAAACTTTTTAATCCTGTATTTGTACATACTTAAGCTATATTTTATTTATTTTATTAAGAAGGTCATTGGATAAAAAAATTGGGGCTCCATGGTGCATGATGTCAGGGTTTTTAATTTCAAACCCCCTGGTTTTAGACATGTACAGCATTGCAGCATGAGGCTACTGCCTGAATGGCTTAGCGCTCTCTTATTTACACTGCTTCCTTATCACGGCCTCTTATTAATACTTATTAGTGGGATTTAGTGAAGCAATCTCTGTGCTTTTTCTATTACATGTGGTTGGCCAACATCACATGCCATTATATGTGGCATAAGGACTGAAAGCATCTTAATAAGCTGCAATCAATAAAAGCAGAACAACCTTCTGGGCCACTAATTATGATGCGGATGTCAACATACTGCACTCCCAATCCAATTGATCCATTATCGGCCAAACCCGGGGAGGAACTAATGCATTTATTTAGCCTTCAAGGATGTGTTATGTGAAGGCTACCACAGTCAGTTTGAAAGGAAATAAAAAGCCCTTGATTTCTTTAGGCTATTCATCTATATTTAGACATGGCTCTCTTTAGCCAGGTACTGCAAAAAATAAACAGACCTTTTCCATCCAACTATAGTTTGTGCTTGTTTGTTTATCTACTTCTGTAAGTTCATTTGTACCTTTGGATATCTTGTTATCTTTCACTCCAGTTCTCATTCACGATGAATAACAAGAACCATTGTAGAGATTAACCTTATGGATAGCGTGTGGATTGTTTCAAATTACAATGGCAGTTTCTGAGTTTACCTCAGTTCACACGTACAAATCTTTCTGTGCAATTATACAGAATTAAACAACTAAATAGGTGAGAACAGTGTTATTTAGTTTTTTTTTTTTTAATGATGTAATTTACTCTATAGTCATATGTATCACTTAATTCACACGTGGTTTGTGCAGTTGACACCTCCACAAATTTTCAGTGTAATGGACTTACTCCAAACGAACGCGTTGTGTACACGGTTGAAGGCCAGGCTGAATCTGAAATGCTGGCGCTCATTATTGCGAGTAAGTGCAAATTGGGAGTGCCCAAGATGGTTCCGCTTTCCCCATCCTTTATTATGAGTTGACGGGCTCGATTCCACCCTGTTGAGTGCATCCATGGTCTCTTTAATTACCGGTGAATACTTCTAGAACAATCTTCAGGGGCCATTCGGCTCAATGGAAAAAAACTCCAGCGTATTTAGGATTCCTGTCAGCGAGCGCAAAGCGTTTGCCAGTGTCGTTTATTGACCGCGTTCTCCGGGGATATCCATCTCGGCGTTTCCTGTTCAGACAGGAAATGTCTCTCTGACGAAAAAAAAAAAAAAAAAAAAAAAAAAAAACGTCCTCCGCCCCGACCCCCATCTTAGCGGGAGCGACCGCGAAGGTTGCGCTCTCATCGTTTGTTTTTTCGCCGCGGTCGGTCGGCCGTCTCGTTTCCGGGTTGCGGGCACAGCCTGCGCCGGCGCGGCGCGCGCTTTGAGCGATGCCTGGATGGCAGCCGATTGCATCATTGTGACTGCAGACAGGATTTCTTCGAACTTCTCTCCAGAGCTTTGTTCCCGCCTTGAAGTCAGCTTAAAGGTAGAGGAGCCGATTCGTATCTCCGTCGTTTCCCACAGCCTTTTGACGCACATTAAAGGGGAAGCAGACTGGAGTCTACAGAGTAATGACGGGGGGTACTGCTCCAGAACATCCAAGAGCCACCTTTGCCTGCTCTTCCTCTCACGAGCGGATAAGGCGAAGGTCTACCCTCCTAAAAGGCAGCGTTTGGAGTGATCGTCTCTTTAACAAAACGATCGGTACCCCGGTGCATCTCCTCAACGCAGTTTAAGAGCTTCTGAATAAAAAGCAGATCTGACTTGGTTCCTTGAAAAAAAAGTTCTCCCCCATCGAAATCTTCTTACTTGGGCTAACGTGCTTAGCGCTGCTCGTTCACCGAAATAACTCTGAGACAAGGTTTCTGTAAGCCACTCCGCTAATTTGAAAAGCATGCAGTGACAGCCCAGTTTTCAAAGTCAAACTCGCTGTCATTCAGTATTAAAGTGTAAAACAGAGTGTTAAATAAGATTAATAAAACAGTGCAAATCGGTAAACAAGTAGAACTTGCTCATTATATTGAAGAATTCTGACTTTAAAATATGCATGGACCTCATAAATCTCAGAGATAAGAAATGAATGAACGGATGTGTCACTACATTGGTGTACGTGAGGATGAATGTACTCTCAGTATATAGATTCTTCAGTCTGGAGAGCAGTGGGAGTTCCTTAGACCAGACCAGCTGGGCTCTGCACTTGTATATTCAACTGTCAACATGCACTCAAGGCAAAACAAGGCAACACTTCTGGTATAAGAAAGAATGGGGGGAAAAAAACGCAGATTTTCTTGGCAAGATATGACCTTTTATGTTGTGGGTCTACAGATGGGAAAAATATTCTGAAATGTGCATGACAGTGCACCCAATTCCATTCACCGCCTTTTTGGACAAGGTTGCGTTTTTTTTGACAGGGTAGAGAATACTTATTTACAGTACTTATTCATGCTGGTTTGAGAGTAAGACCTGGGTTTTAGTAGGTAAGACTGGAAGGCCTTTCAAATCAGGAAAACAAGCCAAAGGAAGCAAAAACAACATTAATATTTGATATTTTAGTTTTCATTTTCACTCAGACTGAATGGGTGGGAAGTCAAAACTTGCTCTTTATAAATCAATTCATAACGCCTAACATCTTAGACAGGGATTCAGTGTGGTGATTCTGATATTAATACAACATCTATTAGTGAAAACAGAATTAATATGTATTAAGTCCCTAGAGGTGTATGTCCTCATTCATTATAAGTTAGTTAATTTCCATTGTGAATCTGTCTTTTGTCACTCTCTGCTCTGAAATGATTCACTGGAATCCCCTGGAGCCAGGAAGGTGGGGGGGCACTATTCCTGAGCGAGTGACCTTCAGGCTGCGTGTAATGTGCAGGCGGAATAACGGCGGCCAGTTTGTTATGGAGAACCGTAACACCACTGCTGTCGACAGCCCTTTCTGCTACCCGTAATTCATCTTCATTTCCAAACTTCACTTTCGACTTCGACTTCAGCCCCAACTTCTGCCGTGACCATGGAAACCACGAGCACAGCCTTGCAGCCTGAACCTCCGCAGGCAGCGCGCTTTCAACCAATCCGCGGCCCCCGTTGGTTTTGACAGGAAGCCTTAGAGGGAGAGAAAGGCTTCCTCTTTCGCAAGACTGACAGTGCGCGCAACGGTGTATAACGATATCCCACGGGCAGCATTGATATTTCCACTGGTGAAAGACTTTTTTTTATTATTTTAGGAACTTATTTGCGCGCGCTGTCATTGATTGGTCCGGTGATGAGGGGAAGGGAGTCTATCAGCCGAGCTGGAGGTGGAGGAAAACATACCCCGGAGCAGTCAGGAGCCGGGGCCAGGGGATGACGGACAGGGAGAGGCGGAGAGCGAGCGAGCGAGCGAGAGAGCGAGCGAGCAACAGGCAGAGGCGTTGCAGCCCCAGGGCAGGGCAGGGGCGGTTTTGACCGCCACCGCTGTCATCTTCGCCGCAAGATGGCGGGGCCTCCGCGGTCGCCCCGTGATACGCTCAGCTGAAACCGCCAGCGGTCGGGAGGCCCGTTTGCTCGTCCTCGCGAAGGCCGCTACTTCCTGACCGGCGTGGGCCGCCGCTCGAACACGGCGAGACGATTGCTCCTAATCGCCCTGAGATCCTCAAGAGCCACATCCTGGACCGCCATTAATCCAGCCAGGAGCCACATCCATCCCCGATCCAGCCAGGAGGAAAGGTCATCTCCGATTGAGCTTTTGACAGTGGATTTGTCATAGGCTTTCATAACCCTTCGATGGATTCCAATTGGCCTGGTCATATGTCAGCCCCATAAGTTACATCTTCATTTTTTTTCTTCTTCTTCCTCTGAGCCAATGCATCAGTGGGATGGAAGCCCTGCCTGAATGGTGACCCCATTTTGTAACTCCATTGGCATTAGAATTGGACTTAAGGCATTGCAAAAGGGATTGGCCGAATGGCATCACATGATCACAAACGGGTTTTACGGATTGCTAGTTGTCAAGGTAACATCACAGCTCGTGGAAGCGTGGAGTGTGCTGTATTTACAGTTGCACCCAGTGGAGTGCAGAGTAACTCTAAATGACTCCACCGGCTCAGTCCGTCTCACAGATGTGTGCTACCAGTGTGTGTGGCAGTAAGCTGATCCCACTGCAGATGGATGGGAAGGATCTGTGGTAAATCCGCTGAGCGATGATATATTAATCAGGTTCCACGTACGTGCCAACTGGATTGTTTCAGCTTGAAAATGAATAGAAAAGTGAAATTGTAATGCGGATTTCTGCATGATTGTGGAATACAGATGCTGCCGCTGCGGAGGGTGGACAGACTCCTTCAGGATGAAAAACCAGAAACAGACTTTGTGTTTACATCTATGTGATCTAGTGACAATGTCATGCTGATACTGGAAAGGGCCTTCCCCAAACTGTTGGGGAAGCACAGAATCGTCTAGAATCTGATTGTATGCTGTAGTAGTATGATTTACCTTCACTGCAACTATGGGGCTTAGCCAAAACCATGAACAACAGCCCCAGACCAAGGGTGATTATAATATATATATATATATATATATATATATATATATATATATATATATATACTATTGCTTTGTTTAATAACCAGTTCCATCATAAGTACTGTAGAAAATTATATTTAAGCAGCTGCAAACTCTTTTGCACAAACACATTTCGCCACTCATCCCCCATATATTCATTTCCCAAGTGAAGTGCTAAATAAGCACAGAGATTCAATAATTGTACTTGGTGTAATAGAAAATAATATGGATGACCTAAGGCGGCATGTTTTAATATGGGGTGTCAAACTGGGTTCCTGGGGGCTATATGTGTTCGTTCTGCCCTGGGCCAAATTATCTCAACCATTTATTCAGGTTGACATTTACATTTTCTGCAAATGAACACCATGGCCAAAGTTTGCATTCGTTCCACATTCCTGAGGGGAGAAAAAAAAATGACTGCAAATTTTTTTCTGTATTTTTGGTTGGGGGCACGGGGGGCTTGGGGGGGGGGGGGGGGGGGGGCGGGGAGATGAAAGTGTATATACCTAATTTATAAGCTGAACCAAGGAGAATTGGTCTGAAGAAGTAACAGGAGTCCTCCACTAGACTATTAAACCAATGTTAGAGATATAAAACAAGTTCAGCAAATGATTTTTTTTTTTAGATGAAAACGTTGCCACCGCATTTGTCTGAGGAACGGTTTTATAATTAGGAATGTTTCTCGCCTTCGAAATCAACAACAGGACACAAAAAAAAGTTCATGATTTTAGGAAGTTGCGGAGTCTCTTTACTCCGGTGTCTGCATGTGCTCTGAAAG